>VXBJ01005545.1:1501165-1660703 GCA_013400055.1 Nycticryphes semicollaris
CCTGATAGGTGTCGATAGGCATCGTTTGATGGGCTCGTGCGAAATAATAGTAAGAAAAAACCTTCCAAATCACCACAACCCTTAGTCAGTCAGCTAATTCCTCTTCCTACAGGCCATACATTTGCTTTTAACGTTTCTACTTCGCCAGAATTTCCATCAACTTCTCTGCGTTTTTCTTTCAAGATATGTTTGCTGGTTGCAGAGCAGTTCGGCGAGGACAGCACTGTACGTGTCTGCATGTTGATTATCAAAAGCAGAGTAAATGTAGTAGTGGCTTTTCAAGCACAGTAATTAGTTTATTTTAAAGTAACTGACAGCATTTACCTACTTCAGTCATCCAAGTGTAAACTATACTGCTTTTAAACTTGGATTTTATTTAGAAGTTCTGTTGGAATTATAAACTGAGGATTTAGAAAATATGTTCCTTTTGTCTACAAATCTTTACTTTTCCTCTCATCTTTGAAAGAAGTTCTTGAGAAACATTATGCTGAGGGTAGTAAGATTTAGACACACAGCTGCATGCTTGAAACTACCACTAACAGCGGAAAAAGACCTAACTGTACCAAGTAAAGTGAATATATTTTCTAGTGTATTGTACAAATAACAAATTTAGAATAATGACAGACATCTCTCTATAATGTATCAACTTTAGTTTGAAATCTAGTGGAACAGATTGGCAAGAAAGTCTTTGCTCACTTTGAGAAGAACTCTTAATGGCTATTTTGAGTGCTGGGTCTCATAAGTAACTGTTACTCTGCGGGAGTTCCGTGTCACTTTATAGACACTTATAGAAGGTGCTGCTTAGCTACTTAATAAAGAAATCATAGAATGTGAATAAAACCAAGTAGAATCCGTTAGCCATTCCAGCTGTCCAGAAAGTGAACGAGTGTGTATTGTGACTTAGCTACAATATTCTCTTTTATTAATCTGAAAATGACCCACTTGCTAAGCAATGATTCTCTCAGGTGATTGGGCATAACTTACAAAGACACTTTACTTACAAATTGAATCTCAGAAGGTTGTGGTTCCAGAGTCGGGGTTTTGGGGGCGAGATGAGCTTATGTTTTATCCAACTGGCCCACAAAGTCCCGCTTTTGGTGGTCACTTTGTTCTGCAAAAGAAACAAGTACATTATGGTTCTGACAGTGGACATTAAACTTAGTAGTAAACTACTGCTGCACTTAGTAAAGGCTAGTATACATTTTAAATAAATTATAATATTCTAACTTTCATGTTGTCTTCAGTGATAAAAAGTGGATAGAAAATACTATCATTCTGAGAGTTAAACATAAAAAAAAATGTTTTTCTCACTGTTGGTGGTGCTTTTGTCTTAAAAAGCCAGGGAAAGCCCAAGAAAAATTCACATTTCAAAGAGTAGTCATTCAATGTAGGTGAATTGGGAGAAAAGGAAGGAAGTCCCTAGAAACTGAGGCAGCTTAAACCTTGAAAACACCCCATAAACACCAGTAACATTTGTACTGTCATTCCCCTCCTCAATTTTTTATTCACCCGAAGTGTTCAGTGTTGATGTATCTCTTTGACTAGCTGTTTTTTTATGTGTGTGCTTGTGTGTCTTACATGTATTCAGTCTGTATCTATGAATCAATTTAAAGATTAATAAATTTTCTACTGTTTTAGGATATATTTTTATGAGTAAGGCACTGTAAATCTGAGCTTGATAAAGCTGTTTATGTTCATTTTGCTATTTATATTTTGGTATCAATATCCTAAAGAATCTAAGCATAATTTTTACTTAAAAACTAAGTAGTTGTACTTTATTCATGGGATTTCAGTAAATGTTGAAAATTTGCTAGTAGATAAGCTGAACTTTCTCGTGGTTGTGAATATACTGACCATATATTTAAGAGTGAATGAAACCCATTACACTCACAATGGCTCATATATGCAGTGTACACAAAAAAATTACATACAGGAGCATCCTCTCAGTTGGTGTAAATGTGTCTGTCATAGTTTTGACATTTGATGCCAGCTAATCACCTGCTTAAGTTACACTTAAACATCCAGACCTTCACATTGTGGTCACACTATCATCAGCAGTCGGATCATCTTAAGTGCTGACCTGCTCAGACTGAATAAATTTGGATATTTCAAAAAGGCCTGGAAATTCAGCTGAAATAACACAGTGGTACACCGTTAAAACAAAGTTGTTGATAGGTGATATAATCACCTGACTATGTGCTGGGTCTATACATTCATGCAAATGGATATCATGCTGAATTACCAATATTTTTCTATAGAATTCGGTATTTTATATTTTATAGCAATATAATCCCTACACACGTGAAATAGCACATATACAAACCTCAGTGCAACAAATTCCTCACTCGTTTAAGACAAATAAGATGTGAAAGATCCTAGGTCAGAAGTGTGCTGCTAATATGCCTTTTAGCTACTATTTTACATGAAATAATGCCATTCAAAAGCAGCATTTATGAAGGTTAAATATTCATGAACCAGTTAAGCTACAAATTTAACTGAAGAATTATTTTTTTTTTTAATTTTGAATTATAGTACTTATTTTGTGAATATATTCTAGACCTGCCCAATATTATAAATTGCCAGATTTGGATTGCTTTAACAGTGTCTTCACAAGTATTCTGAGAACATAAGAGCAGAGAACCAGAGATTAGAGAGTGGATCAATGTGAGGAACTTGTTTTAAGGGAAAAGAGAAACAAACTTACATACCCAAACAGCAGCAAATACCAGCTCTGCTCTGCTGACACACAGCAGTTGCTTCTCACCGAGTACTACTTTAAAGCTCCTAAATTAAAATGTAATTTTCTATAGCTACTTTCAGTAAGACATGCTTTACATAGTGCACTGTTAACCAGCTATTTTTAGATATTTTTTCAAATAGGTTCTGTTTGATTCTCATGATAAAATTCACATGCATTCTTCTTGTGCAATAACCCAGCTATAGAATTAATAATCTATTTAAATGATTAATGAACAGTGTTAATGGCCACAGTTACACTTCTGTAGGCCTTCCTCATACAAAATTTTTCTTCATTTTTTTTTGCCATTAGTATGCTTACAGAAAGAGCTCCTGTTTCTCTCCAATGTGTAGTGAAGCAGAACTTTTTCTACTAGTATAGATATAGTGCAGATACATTAAACTTCAAATGTATGTTTATTTTATATATGTTACCCAAATTAACGATGATTAGACAAAATAGTGATAGATTCCCAAAACATCTGTGTTAGAAAAATGTGATCTCTTTCCCTTACACTGGTTTTCCCACAAGGTTTGCGTGCAGCTTGGGGTGGTGGCCTCAGAGCTGAGGCTCCTGAAGTGCATTGTGTATCCAGAGCATTAATAATGAAATACCTGGGATCAGTCTATTTTGCTATTTGAAATGAAAAAAAAAGAAGTTTACAGAAGATAAAAAGTAGATGGTACGTTTGGAATCCAAATTCATTTTCCTTGAGATAAAAGCTGTCATGAATTACTGAAAAAATAATATTTAGAAAGGTCAAGTCCAATTATTTATTGCATTTATAAATTCTAAAACTGAAACCCCTACTAGCCATGTTTCCATTTAAAATAAATATAAAGCTACATTTTTAGAATTACTTTTCTGCATTTTAAAGCAAACCTTTAAAAAACCAGCTTAAAACCACTGAATCAGCAGGGGATTATCAAGTGGCCTAATCTGTTTACTTTTGAAATTTTATTGAAAGCAGTGAAAAGATCAGGATCTCCACCAGAATCCCGTGGCGTGGTTTGGGGATTGGTCCGTGGCCTGCATTTTCTGAGGCAGGGCCTCAACCTTTGACATCTCCTGACCTCATGTTGCAACAGAAAAGTTTTGTGACTCCCCTCTGATCTAGCTATAGAAAAAAAGAGAGGGAGGTAGTGACCTCGAGTTTGGAAACTCATGACCTGGAAAAACTAAAAATTTTTTCTTAGTAAAGGCTACAAAATCAGTCATTCCTTCCTATGAAGCTATCCAGAGTTTTTCTGGGGCAAGTACACAGACACCCAGGGTATGATTTTTAAATTCTGTCTTGTTCTTCACTCTGTTTCAGTGTTACACACCAGCACTGCTTGCCTGCATGAAACCTGGGCCTTGTGCCACAAAGAAAATCTATGTGAACATACACCAGTGTGTTCCCAACATATTTTTCAAAGGTATCATTCAAAAATCCTTTTTCTATTTGACTTAAAAATCATATTTAGCAGGTTATGAAGCAAAACAAAAACAAAACAAAAACCAACTGTAAAGTGGTTTGGTTTGGTTTTTTGTTTTTGTGGGGGTTTTTTTGAATGGATTTAAAATATTAGTGGAGAAACATTACTGTCACCTGGAAGCTGCACCTGTAATGGAAGAAGTGGTAGAAGAGTTGGTTGTATTACATGACTCGCCAAATCCACTTCAGACCAGGCAGCTTGAGACTCTGAAGCTTCCGGTGAAACAAACAAATTTAAGGCATCATTTGCCCTGTTCACAGTTCACATCAGTTAATAATTACGCCAGTTTCTTGTTGCAATGTCATAGGCTTTTCTCAGTCAAGCAATGCAGATGGGTAGAACATTTGATAAAGGTACAGACATGGAAAAAAGAAACAAAGAATCGGGGCTTTTTTGCTTGTTGTCAGAATGCCCAAATTTCTGTTTACAAGGTTTCAGTACAAGAATAATCTTTATGCAGGTGAGATGTGAATGGATAGATGCTATTCAGCTTGTGGATTTTTTTCAGGACATTTTAACAACATGTACAGAATAAATAAAGATAATAGGAATAGAAATAAAACCATATCTATTGCTGAGGTAACTTCTTTTGTGAGCTAGCCAAATACATGTTGGCATTTGATTTCAGAATGTTACCACTGATTTCTGACTCCCTGTTGGATATAAGGCTCTTCAGTTATCAACATTTCATTTTTCACAGTGGAATCATAACTCTCTACAGACAGGCTCCAGAGTTTTAAAATACATTTTTTTCTTTTCCTCCTTGGAGCATACCTGCTCCTACCTGAGCTCAAAAGAAGTCTTAAAAATGATGCATCAGTCCTATCTGATTTCCTATGAATTCAGTTTAGGAATCATTCATAAACTGAATGCTTACATCTTTGATACACATTAATAACTTTAAACAAAACTATTTAGACATTTTCAATTAATACAGCTGTAATATTTTAATTCAGCTGTTAATGGGGGAGGCTACAATTTACCAGTGTAATGTAATATCAATGCATTTTTGGTATTTTAAATATATCAGCTCTAGCCAGACAGTCCAAAGCCTTTTCCTGGAATCCCGGCCTTTCTATCTGACCTGATATAAAGTAGTAGATAGACATAAATTTTTAAAGTAATAGCTTTTCTTTTATTATCCTGTAGGTGAGGATAAGAATTAAAACAAAACAAAAAAGACAGACAAAATTCATTCTGTCATCTACAAGAAGGCACATATAAATGGTTTTAGGAAAGGGTGAGAAAAATAATTTCAGGATGTTTCAGAGCTGGCCCACAAGGATCAGTAAAAATAATGGAACGCAGTAATTTTACTGAAGTGATATTTCTATGTTATACATTGCTATTGTTAAAAATGTCTATTAAAGTCAGCATAATCTAGATTTTTGCTTTGATGCTGCTGCTGTTTGTAGAAAAGCTTTCTTCTGTAATAAAAGGCCTATTTCCAACCACACAAACAGCACGTACCTCTGCCAGCAGGTGCCTGGCTGCTGGTGTAAGTCAGCAGTATCTCCACGGAAATCACTGCACCTACATCAACAAAAATACGAGTGAGAAGACAGTAAAATTTCTGGAACCTGAGGAAAGAACTGGGTTAATATTTTATATTATAACATGGACAAACACAGAACAAATGTATTACACAGAACACCATATTAAATAACAGATGAGGAACTGAGCATTGCTTTTATTCAATTATATTTGATACATTATGGTACAAGAATCTGTTGAAGAATATGCCTTAAATCCTTAAAAAAGGGAGAGGCAGGTCAACTCTTGATGATGATTATTCTGTTTCATTTATTGCTTTTTGGGAGCTGAAAAGACAAAAATTGTCCTGGATTGTCTGTGCTTTATGCATGATGTTTTTAGCTTCGCAATCCTAATAGTATGTCTAAGACAGCCGCTTCAGAATTCACTTTGGTTAATGAACAGAACCATTTTACACATCCGAAATAAATGAGTTAGGTGCTATTTGAAAAACTCCAATTTTCCTATGCAGCGTACTAACAGGAAATTATGAAATCCCAAAGTATTGTTGGAAAATTGTTCTAACTTAAAGATTTTTTCTTTATGGTTTCATTCTTGATGTTCCACAGCATTCACCACTTCCTGCATGGCTCTTTACCGCAGGGAAAATGAGGGACTTTTGGGGGCAGATGTGTTTCCATTACACTATCATAATGCCCCTAAAAATCCTTATTGCTCTTGCAGTATTCTTCTGTGTTGCTGGGCCTGGTGTGAACTACTTGAAGACCTAGCTTATAAGTACAAATTTTCTCTAAAAACACTTTAAAAAAACCACTGAGTTTTATTCTGTCTTATATTATTTTTAGTTGTGTTTACTGTTGCTTAAAATAGAAATGGCAAGATATGCAACCACCTGTTGGTAAACAAATGTCATAAGTCATAACTCCAAGGGACGTGCCATTAACTGCATGGTATTATGAAGAGGAATATATTTTGGCTTAAGAGTGAGAACTTCACTCTTTTGGTATGATTAACTTGTTTATAACATAAGAATTTAGTGTTTATGTCTCTGAAAACATGACACAGATTTTGCAAGCTAATTTGAATGACTGCTGTAGAATAGCACTTAGAATAATAACTGCTTTTATGAACGTACATCAGGCCATTTATCAAATTAATAGATCTGCCCAGTACTTTTATTTAAGTTAAGGGCACAAAAATGTGGAAATCAAATTTTCATGCAGCCTCAAAGTAAGATTAAACATGGAAAAGACACTCTGGGTTCTCTGATTATTAAGCTCAAAAGGCCTTTGTGTGGACATACCTCTTGCAGGGGCTTTTGAGGGAGGCGAGATGGCATAGTCCGTTGGGAATGCAGTCGTGCTGTAAGGCTCCTCTCTGCTCCTCTGGGTGAGTGGGAGAGATCACCAGGACTAGAGTCCCCACACATAAGTCTTTCAGGCACAGTTTATTCCTGCTAGGTGGCAGGTTCCCCTGAAGTCTACAGTTTTCCACCGTTCCTGAAGGAAAAGGCAGGAACATAAAAATATAAACATGGTTTGTTTTTGTCTGGGTATTGCAGCACAATATATCATCAGTTTGACATGTGCAGTGCTAATAACACTTATTTCAGTAGCTGTGTGTAGGACAGAACTATAACTGGCTTGTGTTAAATGTGCTCTTGATTTCACTGACTGCATTAAAAGAAATAATAGGTATATGGCATCACATCGTCCCTCTAACAGTGTCTTATATCTTTAAATAGCCTTCAAGATATTTGGTGTCATAGGAAAGAAACTACCTGGGTAGATTCTTCCCCCCTTATCCCTTTCATACTAAAGTCTAATCCCCAAGGAAATGCTCTTCATCATTCTGCTAAACGGGCGTTTCTCATTATTCAGGCAGGAAAATCTGACAGGTTAAGTCATGTCCTACAGGTCACAAAGCAAGCCTGCTGTTATGACTGGAACTCAGAACTTTTGATGCCCAGGATAAATACCACAATAACATGAAAATTACTTTCTAGGAGGACAGAACAAGCTGTGTAGCACAGTATTATATTTACAGGTCAAAACACGCTAGCATATGCATTTCAACACGCAGCAGCATTTCAAATGTATGCATAGACAGAAAGCAGTAGAGAAACTAACCATTATATTAATTCTAAATTTGCATGTCAATACTTTAGTGTTTCCATTTGGCCTAATGATCACAAGATGATTCCTAGAACCTTCTGACGTGAGTGAAATGTGTTGTAACACAGACTGTCTCAAGACTTATGCAGCCTTTAAAACGATACCAGTTATTTACAAGGTATTAATTGAATTATTAATATTATTAGTAAAGATTTTTGCCATCTGTGTGTATGTTTAGCAAACTTTTTATTTCCACATAGTACTCATAGCTAGAGATTCTGCATCTAATTGAAAATGTTTAAAAAAAAAAAAGTGTGCAAGCCTGCACATATTCTGAGGAGTTCTGTAATGGTATGGGTTAGTGAATGGAGTTCTCCCAGAGCTATAAATTGTATCCCCTTTCTATAAAAGATACCGCTAATATGAACAGACTGGGATTTTAATTACCTTTTTAGTCTTTTAGCGGCTATGGTAGTCACAACACTACATAAAGAAATCTGTGATACATTTGAGCATTATAACTGATCTGCTTTTGTATTTGTGCTATGTTGCAATCTTATCTTACTTGTAATCTTTCAAGGATATTAAAAAATCTTTTTTTTTCCCTAACATAAGCAATTTTTGATAACATTTCTTGCATGTACAACTTGTAAATTGCAACAGCTGATTCTTACATAAGTACCTACTTATATACATACAGGCTGTAAGCAAAAGTCTGATGCTCCCTGAACATAAAATTTGTAAATAAGTAAAAATATATTTATCATATGACACTGCTGTGAGGAAAAATATTTGCTTAGACCTAGCAATCCTGAGATCATAATTTAAGGAAGGGAGTCAAAATCAGTATATTCCAGTCCCTCTTATATCTAATAGGAACCACCTGACATTCAAATGTCATTTTAGACATTAGAAAATGTGAGCCAAGCACGTTTTGAAATGTGTACTAAAAACTTAGAATGCAAATACTTGCTTCAAATTGTGTAAGTATTTAAATTATTTTGTTTGAAATAGTATGTCACAAAAACCTCTGGATCTGAAAAAGCCCCAGAGGAAGGACTGCAAAACTCATCTGTAAAACTGTTGACTGAAGCTAAAAGCACTTTGCCTGTGAATAGGCTGTGAGAAGGTTTCAATATTAAAAATTTTGTAAAAGATAATTTTGCTGACTGGTTGTTTTTTACATATGAGGAAAGCAAAGATTTCTATTAGACTCTTCTTAGGGATTTTGATTTCTATTAATTGTAAGAACAAGAGTCATTACCATGAACCAACAAATGCACAGTGTTCTTCTGAAAGTTAGAACAGTAGCGACTAGGTAATATTTTTCAAATAGAATTTCCACAGTGGAAAAGATATTAAATGTTTGTTATGTGCCAAGAAATGAGCAATACGAGAATCCTTTCATTCTTTTACAAATTCGCAGAGCATTTACAGCATTTTAGGTTATTATTATGTATACAGTGTTTGTGATTACCAACACTCTTGTAATAGATAAACAAAAATAGCAGAAAAGATATGCAGTTGATAAATACACTAAGATAAACTGATCTCATTTATGTCTTGAATAAGCCCACTATTATCTCAAGTTCTGAACATTACCTCAACTGTATGTGGACTATTTAAAATTAAATACAGAACTTGGCTCATCCGTTTTCATAACATTTATTGTACTTCTGATATGTTAGATCTAGTTTCTTACTGAGTTAAGATACTGTCAATTCTGCTTCAGCCAGCACTGAGGAGGTACCAGTGCAGGTCCCTGCACCTGTAGGGCATGTGCTGACATAAATACCAGAACCAGGGTTTGAATGCAGGAAGCAGATCTGTACCCGTGTCACAACAAAGCTCTTCAGGAAAGCTCACAGAGGACGTGCAGTTTCACACAGTGTCAGAGAAAGATGTGAGGAAGGGAAGAGCTATAGCAAACAGAGTAGCAAGTCAGCTGCACAAGAGAAGACACTGCTCAGATGCTCTAAGTAAGCCTACAGAATAAAGATCAAACTAGTTTTCTGAACAGGGGACCAGCTGTGGCCAGAAGTAAGGGCAAAGGAAGCAGACAGGTATTCCTGATGAGCCTGCAATGTATCTTTTCCTTAAACGGTTAGGTACGGGTGCAGAAATACATACAAAAAATACACTCCATTAATAAATGCTCACTACCACATTTCTCCATTATACTAAACTGTTTCAGACTTGATTTTGTTGATTTTTTGCCATTGATGGCTGATTAAATATGTGTAATTGGCTTTGTTTTCATTTTCCTTAATTTTAAATATGTATACATTTTTTTAAATTCCCAATTTAAACCACCAGTGCCAAGATTCTGACTGAAGTGGATCTTTATGGTTGTATTATAAACAAGTCCAAATGGAAGTTATGAAGTACAGTGCTGACATAATCTTAATTATAGCTGGAAGCAGATTTGCCAGTGTGTATACAATGTAGAAATAAGTGGAATCATTTTAAGTTAATAAAGATCATAAAAGGAAATCACATTTCATAATGATGCATTCATCAAGGTAGTATGACCTATTTACAGTTAAGAAATTAAAATAGAAACTGAAATATTTGGAGATGATTAACTTATCCAGTACTTCGACTTGACAGGTGATATTACCCGATAAATAATTTACTGAGTGTCTGCAATTCTTAACTAAAGTGATTTTTTCTTGACTTCTGGGTTGTTATCTTTTTTTTTTTTTTTTAAGAAAAACCCACTTAAAAATTTCTTTACCTTTCCAACAAGAAATTATATTTTGTACATTCCTTTAAAAGGAAATCTAGAGCCTTATTATGACTGCTGTCTGAGGCTTTGGGAGATCTCAGGGGTGAGAACAGCATAAATATCTAACTAGATTGCAGCAGGTGAATTTTGTGTCAGAGGAAGCACTAAGATATTCGCAATTAAAGCCAGAGAATCTGTGCTAGGCATTTTTTTGAGTCCTGGACTAATCCATAACAAAATTATCCCATGACTGGAGTTGGCAGTAAGGAGAACTGAGTGTGTCCAGAAGATCTTCAGATTGCAGTCTGAATTAAACATAGACTGTGAAATAATCTGGACTCATAATCAAACAGTGTAATTCAATATCTTGCTAATTCATATAAAATCATCTTATCTTATAAATTTATTCTAATTTGTACCAGAATGTCACAATAATATTCTTTTAAAACTCTGGGTGTATCTGAAACCAAAAAGGAAAATAAACCTCTTTTTAGAACATATTTGAATTGAGAATTGTGGAGTTTTGGTTTCAGTCTGTGCATTAGGAGATGGATGTTGCAAACCCAAGAGGTTCCAGATTCAAGGTGTGGGCCCTGCCTTGCCCTGTAACTGGTAACAGAAAGATGCAAAATGCCTTCACTATAACCTAAGCAAGGTAAGGTACTTCATGCACTTCACCTTTCAGAGGAAACAATACAGCTGCCAGCTCATTTCATAATGATTTTTCATCTGGAATAGTGAGCCAGGGCAAGTCAGCTCTGGCCTTAAACATAGTATCTTTCTGTACCAGCTCTACTACTATCTCCTCCTTTACAGATTATGCAGTTAATAAACAGAAAGTTCCAAGAAGTCAGAAAGAAAACCCAACCCAAACCAGAGGTAACTCCTCCTCAATAACACTCCTGCCAGAAAGTAAAGACTGAGCCACAGCTGCAATTTCCTGATAATGTACCTCTTGCTAAAGTGCCAGTATGGTGTGTGTGAGTAGAAAAATGACACCAATTAGCCAATTCAATCCTCTTGATTTTCTCATCAAGCAGGACAGTCCTGGCATCATGCATGTCCTGCAAGAGGCATGCACCTATAGTGTGACAGGTTGTGTAATAAAAGCGTGCCTTTGCAGGGGGCCAACAACACGCTGGTGCCTGTGCTAGAAGGAGACAGCAGTGCAAAGCTGGAGCTGGGGTCAAAGTGCCCTCTGGCAGGACGCTGTGAGAGGACCCCAGTGCTGCCTGCAGGGTGGTGCGGTGGCTCTGGCCTTTGTGCTGCACGCACTGGTTGGGGCTGGTCTCATTAGTGCTGCTCTCTGCGTCTGGGTTTATTGACTTTTTCTCAGCCATCACTCGCGAGGTAGCAAGAAATGGTGAACTGCTGCATTCTGAGTTTCATCTCACCTAACTCCTTAAGAAAATTTCCTCTCTCATTGTTAACAACAGATTGATAGAACAGCTTACGACCTGATCCTGCCAAAGAGGCAAACTGATCAGCTACACAGTCCGAACTGATTTCACTGGGAATTGATCTGAATGCCAAATTCTGCAGAGTGTATGACAATACCTGTACCAGCAAGTTCATAGTATTGCACAAAAAAGTTAATCTCTTTATGAAGTGTAATATTGCACGGTAGTAACTATATATATTATATATACCAAGGACATATTCTTACCTTTTATTTTTATCACAGAGAACAGAAAAGTGTATTTTTCCATTCTGCCTACAGAACGCTTAAAAACACTTCACTACTTTACGCAAACACACCAGAAAACAGCAGTAACTTATGACAGTTTTCAAAACATTTGGGAGATAGGGACTTTGTTTCTGTTCTGTGAGTCTACATCTTCCAGTCCTGATCTATATATTTAACACTCGGTTATTAAAAGATTGGAAAGAATAAGTAATAATAATTGTAAGGTGCTCTACCTTACTTTGGAACGTTTTTTATACTTCAGGCTGTAGATAATTATTACCCATCTTTATCATTAGGAATATAGCAAATGCTGTGCTGGGAAAAGGCATGGGAATGAAAACCAAAGCAGAGCAAACCAGAGTCTCTTTAGACTAGAGGCCACTTGGCAGCTGCTGTTTAGAGGAACTTTCAGTTCTGCTGCTTGGAGTGTAGCAAACAGATAAACATTTTCTTGTTGCAAGTTAACAAACACTGCCATGCCTGACAAGTTGATAAGCAATATCAAGAGTTGTATCAGGAGTTTATTAGTTCATTTGAACAAGATAGAAACGTGCTGGGAAGTTTTGAAGTGCAGCTGACAAATGAAAAATAAAAATAAAAATTGGTCAATGCCCAAATGTTTTCCTGAAAAAAGGTTTTCTATTCTTAGTGACTGAGGCTTTCACTGCTACAGACAACTTTTCTTTCTCTCCGTGGTAAATTCCTCAATCTCTCTGTTTTGTACACCTTACACCCCTGCGTTGTAGTTCTGCATTTTCAGGTGGAACAAGTACAGGAGTCTAAATTCTACGCTGATAAACTGAAGTAACCTCACTAAAGCCATGGCACAATAGGCAGAATTTGGTTTAGTGGCTTCATTAGATTAAAAAGAAGCATTTTCTGCTCTGGATCTTTTACCCTAAATTAACTGTGAATGTTGGGATCTTGTTTCCACATTTTTGCCTTTTGTAATTATTAACAATTAAATACTGTGTAGGTATTAAACAGTGTGTTTGGTATGGTACAAAATAGGTGCTATTATGGGTTCTGCTGTACACCTCTATTTAGCAGTCCTTAAATTCTCGCCTGATTATTTTTGTGATGTAGGCCTATATGCCTTAGAACAAATTGGTAGTGTCTGGCTCTTGATATTGTCACCAAATCTGTATTTGAACTAAGATCTGTTGAAGTAGATATTAAAAATCCTGCTGTATTTATCCTAAATGTCACTTTTAGTTACCTTTCTGTAATGGTGTGCAGCATAATCTAAACAAGGAGAAACAAAGATATAATACACAGCACTGCAGTACCAGGGTTTATGGGAAAAAATTGGAGGTGGATATATTAATCACAGATGAGAAAAACATAAGCAAAAAGATCGTCTTCCTAGGCTGCAGGAAGAGACTTTTATTCTACACTCTAGTGACATTTTTGTATCATTTATTTTATTGAACAACTATTTTAGAAGTTTTAGTTTATTTTTTTTAGAAAAGTATCCATGCTTTTTTTTATAGCCCTTTTCTCCACTGAGACAGACTTTTAAGCACCATTGACATTTGTGGAATGCCAATTTTTATGGCTCTCGAGAAATAACAATACTACACTGTGGAGAAAACGGTGACACATTTTGCCTGGAAAATGTTGTTGTTACACTCAGTCAAAGAAATATGAAGAACTTATTTTAATATCCTGTCTCACAATATGGGGTAAAAGGGACAAAAAAAATTAGGATGGGTAGATGAAATGTATACTTTAGCAAGATGTGATCAGTAACCGGAGGGCTAATATTTTCAGTTATTTGCAAGACTTCAATGATTCCCAGATGCCTGAAGCAGAGCAAGGATAAAGACTAGGAATTTCTTCTGGATTTGATGGTTGCTTGGCACTGTGGAATGTAGATACCTTTGCCCATTTGTATGAGAATTTTGTCCTTTGCCTTGATTTCCCACTGGGAGCTCACAACTGACTACGTAGACAGGCTTTCAGGACTTCCTTCCTTCTTTATTTAGTGCACACACACAGGAGATGCGTGTGCAGGATGTTTATTGAAAGGATAAAAAAGTTACACTTCCAGCAGCTAAATGCTCACGAGAGAGAGTGTCACACATATATGGATATTTGGTGAAAGTAAACACACTCCTGTCTGTCTTGAAGGAGAAAAAAGTTTTTTTCTTTTTATTCTCAGACACATTCTGCCTGCAAGACAGAAATTGTTTGTGTGCAGATGCTTGGCTTCCTTGAAAACATAAACAGTTCTCTTGGTAGCATATTTATTCACCATACTAATTAATATTAGTCATCTAGAAGATAATATTTTTCAAATTGAACTACTCTCAAGCTAATAGCACAGAAGTATTGCTGTTGGCATGCTAGGCCTCACAGAGCCTCCCCTTCCCTGGAAATATTCAAGGGGAGGTTCAATGAGGCCCTGGGCAGCCTGGTCTAGTTGGGGGTGTCCCTGCTGACTGTGGGGGGGTCAGAGTAGATGACCTTTGAAGGTCCCTTCCGGCCCAGATGATTCTACGATTCTATATTTTCAATTAATTAAGTTAATAAGTTAGATAACTTAATACATTAATAATTTTCAATTAGTTATTTATTATGTTCATTGATTTAATTGCTTATCCTGGTTTCTTCTGATTTTCAAATCTAGAATGTTAGAATCTAAGTAACATAGCAGACATTGACAAGTAGACGTAAATTCAGGTATGGATTATGGCCTTCATAAAGCAGCACACTGAAATCAGATGTCTCTTGAATCAGGAGATAGTTCCTCTATTAAGCAACTGAGACTAAGAGTAGCTCTAAAAGATTCAGAATGTGAGCAACCTAGTAAGATTGCCTAAAAGGTGTAAATTTCAATTTAAGCCTTCTGTGAGGTCACTAGCTTCTTGCAATGCACTGAGATTCCTCCAAAGTGCCTAATATTTCATGGCAGCAGACCACTAAATTCTGATAATCAGCAGGTAATCTGTTTTGTGATAATCTATATCGTGATAATGAGTGGATAACTCATGTTACAAAATTTCTGTACCTTGACTGTGGCATGAAGAAAGCAGGATGGTAATGGATCATCATTCCGTGGGCTTAACTCTGGATCAAAGGCACTCACGTAGGCCTGTAACAGAAATAATAACCCTTAAGAATGCAGAAGCCAAGAAGAAATATACCAGTTTAGCTGACTTGCTGCTTACAGGAGCAACACACTGCTTAAGAAATAAATTGTCTTTCCCTTTCACACCAACAACTTTACTGCAGGTATTTGAGATAAATAGGTCACATATGGCAAGCACAGACACAGATAGAATTTCTCTTCTGAGGTCTAAGAATATTTTTTCTTGGTTAGTGCAGAAACCAAAATGACCAACAGGAGTTAATAAATCTGAGTTAAAATGGAAGAGAATATTGTTTGATAACACTTGCCTTATACTGGGTCTGATTAATTTAATGTTTAGGGTAGAATAAAGTTCATATATCATAAAAGACCACTGATATAGCACTTTAGACTCATTATCCTGCCTAAGGGAGATTTCAATTTTATTCTTTGTCATCAGGTTTTGTTAAGCTAGGTTAGGTCTCACAAAACAAGTGTCAGCTTTCAAGAAGGAAGGCTGATTTAGACACAGTATTTGACCTGAATGATCTTAAATGTCTTGTTCAATTTTAGAGTAATGAAATGAGACCTTTATGAGGAACTTGTTACTTGTTCTGTTACCCTGATTTACTAAGCCTAGAGAAAAACCAAGAACCACATCATAGATACTACAGTAGGATTAAGTCGAGTATTGTTATGTCAGTTCATATCAACTGAAGTTTTGGCTTTGATTGTCTTGGACCCTGGAAACACCTTAGTACAATTAAGAGGCAAATCTCTCTTCCAAAGAAATGTATCAACAAACCAGTTCTGAAACCTGATATAAATAAATCTAAATCCATTACAACCTTTTCCAGAAATAGTAAAAGGAATGGACACACAGAATTATATCTGCACATGAGCTTTACACTGAAAGATAAGGCAGCAGAAATGCAGGCAGCAAATACTTTATTGTTCTTAACTGAAAGAGATATTTGGATTTAGCCAATTATGTAATGTTTGAACACAGGATTTATTTAAAACTAAGATGACTTTTTCTGAAAGTAATATAGTTAGTGAATGTTTGTTAAAGTGTTTTCCTTACCTAAGTTCTCAATCCTGACAAGGTTTGTAGCTATTATAATTTATTTTTAAAAAAGGTCAGTCTTACAGGGACATTATAGGGAGGTTCATCGGTCTTATCAAATCTAAATCGTGCAATTACATTCAAGGATTTTTTTACACAAGAATGTAAATTCACTGCTAATACAGAATGAACAGCAGGATATTCAAAAACAGGAATTGTATTTGCCTCCTTTAATAAACAATATGATTTTGAAAGGTTATATAAATAATGATTTAAAAGCATTTAATATAATATTCTGTTGTATTACTTTCATTTTGTCATTTGGAAGTGCAACATTCTCAGCCTGACTGCACAACTAAATTAATAAAAGCTTTGCTTCAGAACTGAAAGTACCTCAAAATTAAGACATGAATGTGTGTGACATATCACTGTAGATACCACCTTTGAGGAACCAGCTCTCTTCTACTCACATATTTCTGCAGAAGTGATCTACAAAGGCACTTGATGGGCCCCTTAATTTAAAACAACAGGCCAGCAGTATTACTCTGGGAGGACCAGTCTTGAGAACAGGCCCTGACTCTGAAACACCTCATTTCAGACTGTTTTGTTGGGAATTCTCTTTATTTGGATTTCTGTTGCCAAGTCCTAGAGGTGAAGAAACTGTTCTGAAGTAATGGCACAGAGGTAGTGCACAAGGAGTAGTGCACCAGGAATTCATCGTAATGACCTCGAGTGTTTATCTCTGCTTCAACAGATAATACATCTAGTCTGCTCTTTACATAATGTATTCCAGTACTGATAGTAATTACATAGAGGTCCTTTCTGAATTAAAAAAAAGTAAATTATAAATTAAGACTTCTCCCAAATTTCATGCAATTGAGAGACCTATATCTTGCAAAGCAATAAATCTTTGTTGGAAAGGTGCTATTTAGTTGCTCTTGTAGCCTTATTCACTTTGTACAAACCCAAATATAATTGGATTCTCTAGATTTAAAACTGAACTTTTCCATACTGGGATTGTTTTAATAATAATAGAGATCTGTGTTAGTCAAGCATTGCTAGCCATGCATTATATTACATTAGAATTCAGTATTTATTACTGTAGTAATAAAGCTCCAAGACACAAGAATGTGGTAGCATAGAAAAGGATCTTCCCAAATCAATTCAACAAAAGTACTATCAGAATCACTCTCAAAGTATGTACTGCTTCAGTATGCAGTTTTTAATCGTTAAAAAGTGCAGTCTTTTGTAACTTGAAGATAAAAACTTTAATGAGAATTTTTGTGAATGTATTACTTTCCTGTTAAAATACTTGGAATGCTTTGTTAATCCTAGTAAAGCAGGAAATGAAATGTAAAGATGAATGGAACCGAAATAATATAGACCTCCTCTATGGAAAAAAAGTACTATAGAGCTGAATGGTAAGTACAGAGAAGGATATACAGAGAAGTATAAACTAAATAGAGTATTAGAAAGAATTGCTACACAGCGTGACTAATTTAATCCTTATTGAAGTAAGAAGTTTTACATATTAACAAATACTTATTAAGCAATTTTTGATACTATGGGAAGTACCTTATCTATACTCCTGTAGCCAAAGTCTAAATTTAAAACATGATTAAAATAATGAACAAACATTTCAGAATACAGGTAATGTATTGCACCTGGTTCTGCCTCACTGCAATAAATGATCATTTAAGGAGCAAAATCTATATATATAAAACTATATATGGATATATACACATGCATATAGTTTGCTTAAATAGATGCAAATGAAATCCTCCCTTCTATACAACTCAGCTTTTCATGGCTATAGTGGACAAGAGGTAATGGGCACAAACTAGAACATAAGAAATTCCACCTAAACATAACTTCTTCACTTTGAGGGTGGCAGAGCCCTGGAAGAGGCTGCCCACAAGGTGGTGGAGTCTCCATCTCTGGAGACATTCAAAACCCACCTGGACATGTTCCTGTGCAACCTGCTCTGGGTGGACCTGCTTTGGCAGGGCTTGGTCTAGGTGATCTCAGGAGATCCCTTCCAACCCTGTGTCATTCTGTGAATGATTCTGTGTGACTTAACAACATAACCCCCCTAAAGATGACAGTCTGGTTTTGTAGAGTAAATTCAGATTCAGGGTAGAGATTTTCAAAACTCAACAAATTCTTCTCTGAGTCCCACCTGTCTTAGATGCTTATCATATGAGAGCATGAATAGCTCTTTTGCAGTAGCCATTTCTCTTCCCTGATACAGGGTACTCCTAAGTGATGTTGTTCATCATGGTACCTAAGTTTTAGACACCCAAAGTAAGGGGAGATAATTCTCCTTAAAGCTACTATGTTCCTTAGAGGATTAAGAAATTAAAAGCCAGCACGTTATTCTTCTTACTTATCAGAAGAAATACTGAAAAAAATATTCTACCGTTGTCTCATTATGGCTGCCTACTCTTTATAAACTGGCAAAATCTATTTATGCAATGTACAGATACTCTAAATGACAAAATAAAAGCATGAATATAGATATCTGTCACCCATAAATCATTTCAGCCTATAACCACATTGCAAATTGTACTAGACAAGTCTAGTATCACATAAAAAATAAAGAAACTAGACATTCAACTCACAAAAACTGACATGATCAAAGGTAAAGCCTAAATGACAAAACACAGTTTTACTTAGTAATTGTCTACTTAAAATTATTGGCAGAAATATTTTTATGTCATTATCATCGTATTGATAACATTTTCTAGAGTAAAAAAGTGTGCATTAAATCATGTTGTAAAAAACCCTGTAGTATAAAGTTATAATGAAATAATTGCATTTCCTTAGAAGAAGCCTTGCTGCAAATCAAAGAATGCAGAAGTAGGTATCACTATCAACTGACATCTGTACTGGTAGAGATCCATTTTGAAATCTGAAACTGATCTGCACAACCATGAGTTTAGTGTATCTTCAAACAAATACATTTGTAACAGACCATTTTGTTTATAATGGAACACAGCAAATTGCTCTTTTGACAGAACATTTTGTTCTGAGTCCCTATTTCTGTATTTTACCCTACAAATCAGTTATGTAAATGATGTGTCACATACATTGCTGTGAAATACTTTATAAGAAATCTCTATCTATGGAAAAGAGCCTTGATTTCAATAGGTTTTGCTTTTAAACCAACTGGAAGCACAGATCAAATTCCCTTTAAGACATTGAGTATGCCTGAGCCGATGTATGGTTTCATTTCAACACAGTGAAAAGCTAGTACTAATGACAGGAAATAATGTGAAACTCAAGCGATTTTGGCCAAGATTCATGTGGAATCTGGAGTATTAGTAATGCTGAAGTGTGAGAAACTAGTACAGAAGTGAGGGAAGTATCTGTGCTAACCTTTCCATGCCAAATTATTTACCATAATGAAAAGTTTTTGCTATATTCATAAAACAAAAATTGCAAATCCTGCAACTGTGCTGGAAAAGCAAGGCTCCCTCTCTTCTTAAATGCACCGTCATTAAACATTGGAGACTGGAAATGCCATTTGATAAAAATGTCTGGTGCCTGTCCCAGAAGAGATTCTCTCTGGAACACAGTTAGACTGATGGTTGGATTAACACATTGAATAAATGAGGATGATGACCTTCTAGATATTACTACTGACAATTTCTTTGTACTCATTTGTCTGGAATATTCTTGTTGGTTTAGGAGGAGAAAGCACAACAAATTAACCGTAAATCATATGATTAATTCATCATCTGAAATAAGTTCACTTGCTGCATCAGTAGAATCTATCCTAAAATGTAATAGTCTAGTCAAAGTATGTAGGAGAAGCCTGCAGAGTGCCTCTCTCAGTAGATTTGACTGCAGCCATTACTATTAATCCTCTAATGTCATAAATACCATAGGAAAGAGACGCTAATAAAAAATACAGCACTGAAACTATTAATCATATATATGAGTATGTAAATACTGCAGAAATCTTTCTCACTTTTTAAAGATAAGCATCATTATAACAATTTCCTGGAGAGATTTAAATTTATTTCACTTCAAAAAATACTTACACCCTGAAAATAATAGTCTCTTAAATAACCATATAATTTTAAGTATCATTGTTTTACCTATGTGAGCTTGTAGTGAAATAGTTATGGGTGTGTTATTAGTGTTTCTGGTACCTGTTCTGTTTGTGTGAAGGTTTGATTTAGTTAGTAATGAAGTTTGCTCCAAGCTGAAAAATTTATGTCTGCCTTATGTCAGAGCAATGTAAACCTGGATTAGATCAATAGGTAAAAAAAGGCTTATAGTTGGGAATAAAAGGTATCTCCTAATTAAGACACATTACAATGAGATTTTTCAAATAAACTACTCCTAAGTTGACAGGAACGCCCAAGTTACATTCAGAAAAGATGTAGCTAAGTGTTATTCTCTGCTACAGGCTGGTGGCTGTGTATTCTCAGAGCCCTCTGGAACCCCACTCTGTTTGTGGAATTTAAGGGCACTGGTGGAATTTACAGAGTCCATACACCACATTCCTAAAATGCTGATAAAGACTGAGTTTCAGTTACTTACATTCAATTTCTAATGTCATCGAAATAAACACTATAAGTTAAACACTCAGCAAAACACAGCATTGTTTTCAAAATAATCTCTATATTCCAGGTATTTATAAATCTAAGTTGTCCAGGCCATTTCCTATTATCAAGAAATCCTTTATAATTTTGAGTTATGGATAGTGGTGTTGCTCATAAAGGGACAGGGAATAAAGTTACTTAAGATAACAAGTCCAATATATAACTTTCAGGGTTTTGTATCAATAGTTTTCATATTCTACCTACACCATATTTTGAAAAAGACCATATTTGTAAAAGAAGCATTTGGCCAAAAGCATCTTCCAGTTAACCTCTCTTGCCCACTCACTCTGAAGTCTTTACTCTCTTTTACTCTGGAGCGTGAAAAGAACTTGCTTCTGGGGCAGTTTCCACTTGCAGCTCACATCAGTAGGGAGTTGGCAATGTTCAATATCTTTGAAAACACATTTCAAAAATTGAGGCATGCAAAATCAGAAGTAAAAAAATATTATTTGAAAATATGGTTTGTGCTGCCAGTATGTCATGAGGGAAGGGCAGCCATCCAGATGGAGTCAGACAGGCTTGAGTGATGGGCCCATGAAAGCCTTATGAGGTTCAACAAGGTTGGGGCAATCCCAAGCATAAACACAGACTGGGCAGGGAATGGATTGAGAGCAGCCTAGGAAAGACTTTGGGGGGTGGTTGATGAGAAGGTCAACATGAGCTGGCAACATGAGCTCACAGCCCAGAAAGCCAACTGCATCCTGTGCTGCATCGAAACAAGTGCAGCCAACAAGTCAAGGCACGTGCCTGCTCTGGTAAGACCACCTGGAATACTGCATCTAGCTCTGGGGCCCCCAACAGAAGGACATGGACCTCTTAGAGCAAGTTCAGAGGAGGCCACAAAGATGATGAGAGGGCTGGAGCATCTCTCCTATGAGGACAGGCTGAGAGAGTTGGGGTTGTTCAGCCTAGAGAAGAGAGGGCTCAAGAAAGACCTTATAGCATCCTTCCAGTACCTAAAAGGGGCCTACAGGAAAGATTGGGAGTGGAGCAATAGGATGAGGGGTAACAGTGTTAAACTGAAAGAGGGTATATCTAGTTTAGATATCAGGGAGAAATTTTTTACAGTGAGGGTGGCAAGACCCTGGAACAGGTGGCTCAGAGAAGTTGGGGATGCCTGATCCCTGGAGGGTGTTCAAGGCCAGGCTGGATGGGACTGGAAGCAACCTGGTCTAGTGGTGGGGGACCCATAACTTGATGATCTTCAAGGTTCCTTCCAACTTTAACCATTCTACAATTCTCTGTATATAATTTAAAACACACATGGGGATATTAAGGTAACATATGTTAAGCTTCACATCTTCAGATATTAAATCTTGAGTATTGAACCTGAATACTAAAATAAATAAATGGGAGATATTACATTTATATATTTGTGGGTATGTAAATATTCCTAAATTTGATCAACTTATGCCTTCATTTTACTTCCTTTTTAGAAAGAAAACCAATTTTCCTTGCTTGAGGAACTTAATATTTGATAAACTTAATTTCTCTTTGAGGCTATCTAAAAAAGTTATAAACTTGGCTTTTATTGCAGTTTTGTAGAGATCTTTCTTGTCAATCTTCCAGAGTTTGTCTTTCAGTCAGCCTTTTATTAGAAGAAATTTTGCACATAGACCATCCACATCATAGCAAAAAATTAAATTAAATTTACTTTAAATAAAGCCAAATAAACTGGGTTTTTGTTTTCAGGTGATAGAATTTTGTGAATAATTTTATAACTCTTTTCTTTATATCTAATATTTAAAATGGTTCCTTGACTTCCATATCCATGTGTGGTATTCACTACACAGAGTCAAAATCTTACCATAAGTATAAATGTGGCTTTGGCTTGCCCTCCAAAATCTAAATCCTAAATTTGTATAAGATTGTACAAATTGTCTTTATTTATGGTATATAAACGCATTCTTCTTCCCTGCACAAACTGTGCTTCTGCAAGTAGATCTGTAATCTGCAGTGAACATAATTAAATTGACAGGACTCCATAGAGGAACTGGACAGTCTGGATACAATGTCAGTGTAGAACTAAGGATTTTTTAAATTCTTTTGATGTTCAGCAGAACATAAGTATAAATGTATTCTACTAATGTTTTACAACCTTTATGGGAATTAAAAGATCTAAATTTTTTCCTAATTCTTGTTTTGCTTACTGTTTTTCTTATGGGTAAAATATTCCAGTCTGTTATTCAAAGCTGTGTTGGAAATGGAGATAATTTATGTCCACACAAATGTTAGGATTATACAGATCTGAGTTTTAGATACTCACACTGTGTAAAACTTTGACGTGAGAGTAAAACTTGTATCAAATCTTTCTTCAATATAAACTGTATAGATTTTTGAAAGACTATTTAATCTTGACAAATTAATCTTTTCTCTGAGGCAGATGTCTACTTTTACCCTGTTTTCAGGAATAAATGCTAATAAATGAAGTACTTAATAATAACAAAGGTATAATTTACACTACTAAGAAAATTTCATTTTTTCCTAAAGGAAGCTCTCTGCTTACTCACCTTTAGTGCAATGGCATTATTTCTAGCATGAAGAAGCCAGAGATGGATGAAAGTATAAATACAGGTTACAAATACAAGAATATTTGCATCAATTACACATATATATTTAAAAAAAAAAAAAAAAGCCTTTTGTTTTCTTACAACTGTCACTATAGAGTATGTTACATTCTTCCTGTTCACCAGGTGAAATTTCCTTGCTGTTTTTTTACTCCAACAGCTATTTTTGATCGGTAGCTAAAATACTCATTTCCTCCAGAAGACAGTAAGAGATTATTAGGGACTGGCAGAGATGCATTTTCTTTATGCTTCTCTCACCACAATTTAACTGTGCTAGCACACCATAGGCTTTTCCAAAAAAACCTGTGAAAGAACAGACTCTCTCAAAGGGGATATGACTGAATAGATGCTGGGGTTTGATGTCAAATCTTTTACCATGTATGGCATAGAGAGTAAAAAGGTTACTAACTGGAACACATGGGTCCCCACTTGCAAACAAGTCGTTTGTACCACTTCAGCAGTCCTTTTCCTTCCCTGCTGAAATGAATCCCATGACTGGTTCTGCAAGTCAGGACGAACAAACCCTGGTAGGGCCGGGCAAGGGAGTTACCCAGTGCCTGCTTGCACGTAGCTGAACTCTTTCTTCAGGTTCTCAAACACGTTTGAGCGTCAGTTCTCATTTTGGTATGTGAGAAAGCTGTGTCTTTGCCACATTCAACAGCAAGTTACGTGCAAGAACAAAGTCAAAGTAATTAGAAGTGAAATTTCAAATAGGGGAGCCTTTTTAATATAATACTTTAAATGCATTTCCCTATATAATATCCCAGCAGCATATAATAAAATATGGACTGAAAGCTAACAACTTAGGCACCATTATAGATTGGAAGCTGTAAATGTTAATTCAGAATAAGAATCAGGGGAAGTCAGAATTACAAGCTGAGGTGAAGAATATTTTTAAAATATGTACGTTAAAAACCACAATCTAAAGACCTAACAAGTTTCAATTTATATTTTAAATAATCACTGCATAGAAAGAAGGACAAGTTTAACAACATGAATATCACTTTAAAGTTACAATATAAATTGGTGATAGTTTTCTAATAGCATCTACCTAAAACTATGTTACAGCTTTGGGTCATCATTTTTACCACAACAGAAGGTTTTCTTGTCCTGGCAGGTGAAAGAGGTTACAGAGTAACAGGACTTCTACGTTTATAATATACCTCCTTTTTGGCCCTTTGTCAAATGTAGAAAATAAAATTTAGCAAACCTGTTAACAAACTTTTGTTACTTCCCCGATACAAATGGAGCTAAGTAGGCTAGTCATCCTGATTTCCATGTAGTTTGGGATCTAATTGTCCTTGCTCTTAAAAGTCTTCCCTTTGAAAATACAATAATGCTGTATACAGTTTTTGAAATTATAATGAGAAGAAATGAAAATTCTTGACTTCTAATAAAGACTGCAGCATTTGTAAAAATAAGAAGGAGCACTTCTTGCTGCTATACAGTGTTTCCATGTACAATAGCAATCCTGTAATTTCAGATTTATATTACAGAAAACTACTGCTGTCCTGACAGAGCAGGATGAAGAAAGGATAGAGGTAGCAAAACATCTAAATATACCTAATATTTTTTGTCAATGAGCTGTAAAAGGATAAGCGTGTGTTTATGTGATTTTCTCAGTCACGGAGTTGGTTTGCAGTGTTCCCTTACACATTGTATCCTTTATTGCTCATATATCAAAGAATCTTTTTTCAAGATTCTAAATAAATAAATCAAAAGTTGAATTATTATCCTAGTTGTAGGAACGGAGAAATTCAAGCACAGAAGCTGACTTTTTCAAGTCAATGTTTACTATTAGAAATTATTAGATTTCGTGTCATGACTCCAAATCTTCCATCCAGTCTTCTAGCACTGCTATATACCATAAAGTGAGACATGTTCATGTGTGTGGTTTTAAGTGATTAATACCCAGCAAAGAGCAATTTCCTGAATATCAGGCAAACACTAAAAATTTCTTAAGGATAACTCAGACACTGAAGATAAAAGACATAACATTTCATCTTACTATTCTCATCTTTGCTGTTTCTCAGGCATGCTGTCATTAATTTCTGTGGAATACTTCATAGGCTGTAGTTTAATTTTACATTTCTATAGTGACACCAACAATTTGCCAAAACAGCAACTTCCCTGCATGGTGAGTATTGTTAGCCCTTAAACCAAATGTCTGCTTCCATCCCTGCTCTCTGTCTCAATTATTATTTTTACAAAGATAAGAAAACCCCATTTTTACCACTGGAGAGCCAGGCTGCTTAGGTCACAAGATTCTCTTGGCTTAATCCTTGAGTATGAATCATGAACTTTCCCTAATAAGTACTGGCATTCTTCAGATGATCAAGCTAGCTTACTAAGGCTTCCAGAGCTTTCCACATTAATTATCACCATGTTTAAAGAATCAAAAGCAGTAGCTGATTAAGAATTATTAGGACTATAAGCTTTTTATTCTTACTTTTCCTTTCCGCCCTCTATTTCTCACTCTTACATGGGTTGATACTGTAAATGACAATAATAAAACTCAGTTAAAAGAAATCAAAATATGAAAAATGTGATGAAAAACATAAGTCAGACTGAAAAATTTGCTCCCTACACAACATAGCTCAAAAATAAGCTATAAATGCCCACAACTCCAATTCATAAGCAGCTTTTTTTCCTCACATTTAATATCGGAAAATTGTGAGATAACCAGACTAACAGCAACCCTCCACTCTGCAAATGACTTATAACCCCTGTAAAAGAATCATAAACTCTACTGAGATGTTATAGTAAATGTCATGTGATTAAATAAGCGTTTTGTTAAGAAATAAATATAATTAAGACATTAAAAAGAAACTATTTCTAACACTTGAAAGTGGAAACAGTATATTCACTCTAGATTCTCCATAGAGAAAATTGCTAACACTGGACCCTACTAAGTACTTTACATCTGGAAACATGAGGATTCTGAGCACTTCAGGAAAGATTTTATATTCATGAACCAAATGAAGGTACTAAATCTAGTAAAAGTAGAAAAAATATGAACATACTCAGTTTTGCTATCAACAATATTTTTGTACCTTTTACCAGGATTAGCACATCTAAATAAAGATGAAGCAAATTCCTCAAACAGTGCTTTAAGTGTGGTACAGTATGACAGGTTAAAAGCATATTTAATATTTGGAAAAATTAAGCAGGTTTGTACTTAACTGGCACTTAATGCACATATGGGCTCATTATATATGCATGAATAACAGGAGACATTCAAAGTCACTTGGGAACTTTTATGAAGACAACAAATGTTTTTACAACAGCAATGATGAAGCCTGAAAATAAAAGCAGAAGCTCTGAAAGGAAATCAGAAGTGAGTCAAAATCACTAGTGATTACTCTCTTATTTATCATCAGAAGTGAGTCAAAATCACCAGGCCTTACTCTCATATTTATCATTGTATAAACTGTAGTATAAGAATGCAGTTGAGAGGAAAAGACGAAACAGGGCGAAAAGCGCAAACACGATGAAGAGACACATCTTTAAAATTCTTTCCAAAATTGACAGACTGGAGAATGCTACTAGAAGTAGTATTAAATAGAAAATGATTCTTTGAGCACTTAAAAGAATGAGTTATCAAAAAAGAACTGAAACCAGTCAAGTAATATGCTGTTTATGTTTCTCAGAAATATAAAATTATTTGAAATCAAATTTAGATACTGGGTATGGATATTTACATATTTTAAAAATACACAAAAATGTCTTGAGGGTTCAGCATAGCCGCCCTTTTTTGAGGCACAATTTCGTGACATACTTGAGCAAAGGAGTAGCTGAACCTGATTTGCTTCCAAGGATTTGCATAATTTAGCACCCAAGTTCAGGAAAGGACTTTAAGTAATACCAACTATTTGAAGACACAGGGTACTGAGCATTGAATTTAACATTTGCTATGTACTTTATCAGATAAACAGAAGCTCTCTCCAGAATGAAAGTGTCTCTGAGTAAGAATACAAACGTTGTCCAGAAGATCTAGCATGGATAGGCAGAGATCTACATCATCCCTTGTCTTAAAAGATTAAGGGTTTCACACTGGCTTTTATATTCATACTAGGACTAGGCTTACTCAAATATTATTTACTAGAGAGAAGGTCAGACCACTTGAGTGAGAGTTTAACATACATAAGCAACACTTCTGGAACAAAATTTTAATGCCCTATTTCCAGACGTGCTGAAATACACTGCAAAGTCTTACAGATACTTCATAACATCATGCAAAACTGAAACTAAAATTTTAGGCTATTGCTGTGTTGAATACTTAGAGGAGAAGTTTAAACTTTTCCAGAAGCTGTACTATTTGATTGCTAACTCTGTTCCTCATTACCTCTGAAAATATTTTAGTTTGTTTTGTTCCTATGGAATTGTTTGGTTTTGCAGAAAGCCTGTTTAACAATTAATATTGGGAAAAAAGCCCAAACAAAACCAACACAAAAACAAGCTACCAAAAAACCAAACCCCAAACCTCTAAATCTCTGCATTCACAAAACACAACATAACACCTTAACCTAATAAAGCGTTGCCCTGTTTCCTAATTTTCAGACCTTGAAATAGGAATTTAAATATTTTATTTCAGCACTGGGGCAAAATTACATCCCAAGACAAAAAACTTTGAAAAAGTTACCTTATCTGGGTAGTCCTTCAATCCTACACTAGAAACTGTAGAATGAGAAACTGTTACCAGACAAGATAACGTACGTGATGTGAATTAGTAATGGCAGCCATATTCAATTACTCTTGTACAACAGCATAAGTAAGTGGAAAAGGAGACAGACAAGAAACTATTTCTTTTTTTTCTTTTGGGTGAAATGAGCGTGCAGAGAACATAGACTTACAAAAATGAGGTAAAACTATAAGGCCAGAGTGCTGGCACGGTGTGCTTGTAAGAAGAATCTGTTTGTTTATGGCTTCCATATACTGTACAAACATAAAAATAACACTGTACCCGAGAAAAAAAATACAGCTTTTCATAAATAAAAAGCGAATTATTAATAAAACTATTTTCAGATAGCACTGAAAGCAAAGATGATAAAAATAAAGGTAAGAATATAGCAAAAGTGAGACAATTTTGAATGCTAGACAGATATACAAGTTAGTTCCTAAAAGTCCTATCAATTCCATCAATTAAGCATGTCATTCTTTATGACTCAACTTTGCTCAGACAGCTCCATCATGTATACAATGTTGATTGTCAATTAATTCTTCCTATTCTGGATGTATGACTACATTAAAGTACAGAAAACTAGCAATCGGAATTGTGAAATTTGGAAAATTATGCTTTTCTGTCAAGTGTAGAAATATATCCAGGGCTTGCAATATCTTTCTCTTCTGTTTTGGCTTACTTCTGTTGTTTGTTTTGTTTAGTCTCTCAAAGGGACGAACAATAATGTATTTTCAATATATCGTATCTACCTCCAAGTATTAAATTCAACTTAGGATATGCAGGGATCAATTACCTCTACAGGGCAGGCAGTAAGTCAGTTAGGCAACAGCAATTAAACACTAACATAAGTCACAAGTTCTCTTGGCGGGTGTTCTCTGTCTTTCTGCTATAAGGGTTTTTCTTCCCTGATGCACTGGTAGTTTTACATTGTATACCTAACTGATTTTTTTCTTATGCACGTAATACATTTTCATATAGAAGTTCAGCAATAGCAATTATGGAAGTTTAATATTCAACACGTACTCTTTTAAACTGTTGCTTCGTCTTCTAAGGCGTTCACAATCCTTGTTTAGCTACCTTATGTATTATTGGACAATGCATACCTATATACAGAATTCTTATCACATCCAACCACTGCTTAAAAATTCAAAAAGCAGCCAAGTTAATTCTTTCTTCATCACAAAGAATGCAACATATCATTTTTATGTACCACTAGGAAAAAAAATGATAAAGAGGAAATGAAGCAGGGGAAGAGAAAAACAAAATAGGAACCGAAATCCAAGTTTCTAATGCAACAATATAATGCCAAGAAACTGCTCCAGAGAAACTGATTAACTGCCAGCTTTTCTACCTGTTGCCAAGAAAACATCGCTGTGTTCACTGATCCTGTAATTAAACCACGTATGTTCTTAAACAACATCTTCTGAGTTGTGCCATCTCTGAAAAGGGGGAAGGAGCTTCATTTCTATATTACACCAATAGAAAGATGATTCTTCTTTAAAAAGTAGGTAGAAGGGCAAGCTTCGTTTAATCGTGCACTTGCATTCTTTAAAGAAATAATATTAATATTTGGGAAGAGAAATCTTGTTGCCTACAGACCTTTGGAGGGAAGCACAGAACTATAATTTGCATCGTTCAAAATACTAATGTGCAGAGCAAAAAGTCTTAATGGCTGTTCTTTTATGTCCTGTGATACCACAAGTTTCGCTGACTCCCATTGTTTTCTTTATCAAAATTTTAAGAGGGAGTTCTTAATTCTAGTATTTTGCAGTATTTTCTTGGTAGGACATTTAAGTTATAATAATTACCCATGCTACTCAATATATTTGCATGGTATTTTCTTGTAAAGGTTTGTTATACTTTGGACTTCTTTTCTCTATTTCTTGTGCTTTTACATTTGATGGGTTAATAAAATGTTGGCTTTACTTTTGCTCTGTGGCTGGCTGTGCTAGACAGGACAGTGGCCCTCCTCAGATGGTGGTCCTTAGTGCATCAAAAAAAGGCCTGGACCACCCAATAAAAGTGTGAGAAAACTTCCAAGACAGTTTCTAATATTCAGCAGAGGAAATCTGGAATCCCAGTGCAAGGCAACCAAGTTTTCTCTTAACTCAGTATCTCCCTTACTCTTTCTCTATGAATTCTAAGTACAGTCCTACCGAACAGTACAAAGTAAAAATATCACTATAAGGTCCTACTACTTCTATGAACTCCATTCACTTCATCCTTGGATTCAGAGCTCACCAACTCAACGCAGACCAACTTCCTTTAAAAAATCTTTCACACCACTGGACATTTTGCCAGACCTGACTTGAGCTATGCTGCTTCAACCATCTTGCTGTAGACTTTCAGCCACTTCAGTGAACTTCCTTTTTAAAAATACAACGTTTATGGAACTAAGAACTAAGGTGCAACCTTTGTACAATGAGGAAGAATTTAATTTGGTTTTGTATCTACATGATACAATATGAAACATTTTTTTGTTCAGCCATGAGCTTCTCCAATCTTTATCTTATTATCTATAATTAAGAAACTAAATATTTTATTTGGTATGAAGTCCAGAAAATAGCAGTAAAAATGCCTGCTTGCAAACTAAACTCAGTCTCTATTTGTTTTACTACAATTTACTAAAATCATCTCTTGTACACCACCACTTAGACTATTTCTACAAAGAAACCAGGGATACACAACATAAGAAAGAGGTCTAGAGAATAAACCTAGCTTCACAGGCAAAAAATAATAGTAATTGTTGTTGATTACCACAACACTGACTGAAGACTGACCATTAGCGTGGAAATACTGAGCAAGTTGGCTGAGGAGAGCGTGTGTATACTTGATGGCCAAACTAGGGGAAAAAAAAAAAAAAAAAAGAAGAAGAAAAAGAAAAAATTACAGGTAGTCCCAAAGATGTCAAGTCAGCAGCTCTCACATGTGCCAGCTGGTATAAATCTTGAGCTAGTCTGTTTGTTGCTAATGAACAATTCTCTCTTCAGGTCAATGAAGCAAACCGCACTCTGTTAAGGACAACACTTCCAATCATACCCAAAACTGGTCTCATGGACTACAGATTTCTCTGCTGGAGACCTAATAAACCACAGTTTTTCATTCTTAGGCTGGTTTATCTGACAGTGCACAAATGCCAGAGCTGTGAATATTCAGTTCACAATGCATTTTAGTTATGAACCCCTCACTCTTCATTCCTATAGCTCTGGCACAGAGAAGGACTTGAGGGGAAATAGAGCTGCTGCATTTGTTTGGAGCTAAGCTGAGAAACTTTCTGTGCCAGTGGAATTCTCTAACTGTCAAAAGCATCTATAACTGAGAGAGCACCAGCTCAAGCCACTGCGTGACTCCAAGCCAGGAAGAGAGCAACTTCCAGAGGCAACTCAGACTCGAGGAAGGCTGAACCCTGAAAAGTTACTTACTCTGAAAATGACTTTCTGGATGATGACACGAGACCTTAAGATGACTACACTCAAAATTTATATACCAGTACCTAAAGTTACATGAGACAAGATAGAGTCTGTGAATCACTGAATTCAGCTGTATCATAGCAGAATACTTCCTCCTTAGTGTTATGGAAATATTTTTCAACTTTTCATAAAGATTTTTTTGTTCTTCTCAGATAAAAGAAGTGTTTGGAGTTGAGCATTCCAGAACACTTGATCTGGGTTGTTCTCAGTATATTTTTCCTCTGATCCTCTTCTCCACACCCAGCAATAGCAGCTGTCAGAACGTGCAGGTTTAGAGCTGACATTCAGTGTGGAGTGAATAGCTGAGCACAGCTGGCACTCACACTCCGCTGCATTTGGAGGTGGTGCGTGGCTTTGTTTTTCTTCTGTTTTGGCTTGTTTAGTTGACGAATAACAGATCCGTCATTCACCAGAGAACTCTGCTACTAACCTACCTCCAAAACAAACTCAGAAGCTGAGCCAGGTCACTCTCACTTTCCTGGCTTGAATTTTTCCTGCTTTCTATTGCTGATGATATCAGCAATATCCACTGATGTGGATGTGAATATGCCTAGGTGGGACATTAACGATCAGTGCTTCTATTCCTGACACCAACTAATTAATTCTTGCTCTTCTCCGCCAAGCTTTGCTTTTCCGACAGTTTATTTAACAGAGAATGAACAGTTAGCTGTTGGTCCTGGTTCATTCTTCATCACCTGTTATTTCTCAAGCTGTCAGCAATGACTCCAAATGCAACTCTTTAGATTTTCACTGCTCAGCATTTCCACTTGCTCGAGGTTAAGTAGCAAAAATTATCCTTCCCGTTGCGTCTCATTACCTAATCAACCACTTTTTTGTAACCCATTCTGAGCTTTGTTAATATAAAATATTAACAGCACAACTCCCAGGATGAATGCCCTGACAAGTACATGTTGTGAAGCTGCCCTTGGTGGACATCCCTTAGAGATCCCCCTCTCCCCCATGCAGATTATGATTCCGTAAGTCTCTTTGGTGGCAGTGTGGCTTAGGCGTTCCCCAAGATCTCCACAGAGTCTTTCTTGCCATCTGTCGATGGGCTTTATCTTTTGCTTGGCTGTGGGGTTTTACAGTGTTATTTTTCAGGTGGATGAGTTCCCCGATTCAGCTCCATACCAGCCCACGGATAGTTATGCCAGCACAACACAGCAAAAAGGGAGGCAAGAGAATTGCAACAAACAGCACGAGTGGAAAACAGAGACTCTCTAAGCTTACTTGACCGGCACAGTTTCTGTGTGTGTGTCATCATGACCCGGATTCAAGTAAAATACTCAAATACTCTATAGTAAGAGTTCTGTAAAATCAACGTGCTTCACAGGAGACTTAATTTGCAGGTAGAAAGAAACAAAGCCACAGAACTTTTAATATGATGACTGGTGTGGAGGTGCCTATTTCAAAAGATACTAGCAGTTCTGAAAGGCACAGGAATGGGCAAACAAACAGTAGTAGAGCTGCTTGAAAGGCTGTGGCAAAACTCCCAATTTTCCTTTTTAATAACAGCGTGATATTTCCAGTGTCTTGTAGCATTCACATCATTTTCTCTATAACCCCTGTGGCTGAATTATTTATACTTAAATATTTAAGCTTGTGGTTTTCCTTACTAAATTTTATCTTACGTTTTTCAGGCTAATAATTGAATATGCAAAGGCTATTCTAATTTCCAATCCTGTCTTTCAGCATACTGGGAGCTCCTTTCACTCTTGTGAAACTTTAATAATTATATCCAATTCTAGCATTCAAGACACCAAAAAAAGAAAAAGTACAAGAATTTAGACATCTCTGAAAAGCCCCACCAGGTTGGTGATAATTTTTGAGTACTTTCCAACGACCACTAAATCTAAAGCAAGAGTAACACAAAAATCTATGCGTAAATTTTGAGTTGCTGCAAGAAGGCTGGCAAATAGGTGCAGGGATATATTTGCACCTGTTCAAAGACCACTATATTTTGTAAATACTATGTTTTCAGTAGCCCTTGCAGTTGCCATTAGGAGAGCTAATAAAACTGGCTAGTGGGTAGAGCTCAGACTCTTTGAGCTACTGCTTGTTACAGCCTTCTCATCCTGTATTTCTGTCTCTTTCTTATGCCTGCCCTGACAATAGGAATCACAGCACATTGGCAGGGATAGATATGAGAAGCCACCATCTTTCACAGAAGTGACACATTGCCAGTAAGAAGCATCACGTCCAAGATGTAACATCTCCCAACTTGCACCAGGTTCTTAATCAGACAATATGAAGGGGGAAATTCAATTTGGTTTAGAGCCTTTAATGTTGCCAATGTATGACCTAGATTATATTTCCCCAGAGAGCTGTGAGAAAACCGTTTGAGACATTTTCAAAAGCCTTATTAAAATTAAAATGTACAACTCCCATTGCCTCTCTCTCGTTCACAAGAGCTACTACCCTACTACCACAGAGGGAAATCAGACTTGCTTAGCATGGTGTGCTGCTCATAAATCCATCCTGTTACTTACCTTCTACTTAACTTCCGGATGACTGCAAATTCTTTTCATTAGGTTATTCTACATTTTTTATCTTTTTCTAATCTTAATTTTACCTAGTGAAAAAGAAGTGAGCTATATCCCCGAATAAAAGAAATATTTGCACTTAAGTTACAGAAAAATTCACCCGTTCTTTGCAGTTTGCAGTGGTAAAAGACCTCTAATTTCATCAAGCGCTTGTAAAACGTACTTGTCTCCATTTTTATTACTTGTTCTTACATTGTCTTTAATGTGCATGAGGAGCCTTTAGAGCTCCATCAGATTAATTTCCATAGCAGCTTTGTGTTCCATTGTCTCCTCCCTTTTTGACCGCAACATTCAATTACTAACCATTTTTAAATGTTAACATTTTGTTAAAAAATATGTTGTTATTATTGGCATTATTATTAAAAATTTGCTGTTCATGTCGCTAATCGTCACGATGTTTTTTTTTTTAAAAATCAACACAATTAGGGCATGTTTAAAATCCATTGCAACAATACTGTTCTTTCTATTCCAATAGACAGAAGAAATACCTGTGCAGTTACACGTATTAAAAAGAAAAAAGTAGTAAACCCTCTCTAGCTTTTGATTCTAAGGCATGTTTTGGTAATTCAAAAATATCTGGATTTCAGACAAGCTTTGCAACAGGTGAAATTGTCTTTGAGACTGAAGGCAACACCAAGCTTTTCTAGAGTGCTAGAGACTATAAATCATCTTTCTGTGAGCCAGGTTGCATATCACCCATTATTTTATTAGCCTTATGGGTGAAAATTCATTGCTTGTCGCAGAGAATTTTGGATTTCTTTTTAACTTCAATTCACAAGTTGTAAGACTAAAACTGCTTTTTCTCTGAGGCTTTTTATTTTCTGTATTACCACATATGCTGTCTGGAATATAGCAATAAGTGCTTTTTTATATACTCAACTCAAAAGCATTAGTTTATAAGAAAAGATTTGACATGTAGTGTAAACTCAAAAGCATTAGTTTATATGAAAGGATTTGATACATAGTGTATAGGTTAGTTCAACTACTCACTTAACCACATTGATTGTGAAATGCTGAACTCAAACCAGCTCACACAGGATTTGTTTTAATTTATCTCTGTTGGAAGAAATAAAGCATATCACTTAAGCCAAATTCCAGTGCTTTGCTCTGATTTTTACTAGTGCATGCCATGTAAAATGTACTGATAGTTCCAAAAAATAAAAAAACTAAATGTTCCTCTATTTCTCCTCTATGTATCATTTTCTCATTTGGGTAGTCAGGCTCTAAAGTGATCCAAGCCATAAGTTTTGAAGGCTATCCCTTAGTACAGACCTTGGCCTCCTTTGTAGTGGGAGATTTCTTTGTATGTACCTGGGGAAAAAAAAAAGTCTTGTCATGATGTCATGACCCTTTTTTACAGCCTTTCTACCCTCAAGCAGATGGGCACTCCCACCCATCTTGGTGTCATCTGCAAACTTGCTGAGGGTGCTCTTGATCATCCAGATCATTGATAAATATATTAAACAGAACTGGTCCCTGTACTAAGCCTCACAGTACACCACTTGTGACAGGTCTCCAACTGCATTTAACCGCATTCACCACAACTCTTTGGGTCTGGCCATTGAGCTATTTGATTTTTACCCAGTGAAAATTATACCCACCCAAGCCATGAGCAGCCAGTTTCTCCAGGAGAATGCAGTGTGAAATAGTGTGAAAGGTCTTACTAAACTCTAAGTAGACAACATCTACAGCCTTTCCCTCCTCCACTACACGCGTCACCTTATAGGAAGAGACCAGGTTAGTCAATAAGGACCTGCCTTTCATAAACCTATGCTGACTGGGCCCAATCAACTGGTTGTCCTGTACGTGCTGTATGATGGCACTCAGGATGATCTGGTCCACAACCTTCCATGGCACCAAGGTCAGACTGACAGGTCTGTAGCTCCCCAGATCCTCCTTCCATCCCTTCTTGTAGATGGGCGTCACATTTGCTAACTTATCTTACCAAAAAATTGCTGAAAAGTTTAGACTGGCATTCTTCACAAGTCTGAAATGTTCTTTAACTTCAGCATTAAAAATTTTGCATTAGGAACATATACATGAAGTTCTCACCATAGTACAACTGTGATTTTAAATGCACACATACATATAAATAAATGGAACCGATAGTATAGGCAACAGTAATACCATGTTTCCACAGTGCTAAACTTGAGCACGGAAGTTTAGAAATCTCACATTACTCCCCATATTAGTACTACAAAATATTCAAATGGCACTGCTTATCACTATAGCCATAGTTTTAGGCTGGTTTGGTCTACTGTCTTAAAACTGCATAGTCGCAACGAGAAATTTCATAGTCTAAGCAAGTTCCTTTAAGAAAGGTTCTTTCTTTCTAGTATTTTACAGCTTTAGGACTACTCTTGTTTGTTTTTAAATCACCAGGATAAAAGTGACTCCAATACTCTATGTCATTATTTTATCAATGAAGCTGATTAAAATCAATATGCCAGGAAGCCAGAAAATCTGCTTTTAAGCTCCAATATACCTCTGAAGCCTTAGGTGTTATTCCTGGAAATTACACCTGTGTGTGACAAGAATGCTATTTTAAGATGCACCGCCTTCTGAAGATAGCCCTAGACTGATTCGAGGAAATAACTGTGATTACTTATATATGTGCACTAAAAGGTATCTAAATATCCTAACCTTGTCCAACTGTACCCATTTAGACTAGTTCCTCTTCATTTTTCATATAACACAGGTCATTCTCTATTGATATAATCTTGCTGCTTTTGTAAACTTAATTTTTTTTTGCTGTTCTATTTTCTTCTCGACAAGAATAGCTCCTTTATTCTGTTTGATAAAAGCAGAATGCTATGACTAACAGAGAACATGAGTTTAACCACAGTCCCAGAAATATAAATTTCAAGGACTTTTAGATGTTAATTTGATAATATACTAATTTCTATGCATCTTGCACATGTTCAAGGACAAATAAGATTTCTAATAAAGAATGCAGATAGAACTACATGATGTGAAAATTGCTAACAGCTGGAGGAAAGGTGTAGTTTTGGCAACTGGCCATCATAAGACAATGCAGAAACAATGAAGAGGCAGGTAGCAGGTATTTGTCCAGAGACGGATGCCCTTGAAGTACAGGAAAGAACAAAATAATAAGATAGGTAAATAACCATAAATGGATTTTTAAACCGAAATTAAAAGCACTATTGTTACAAGAGAAGCATAAAGTGGAAAACTGTCAATAAATCATCTAGACAAAACTAATTACATAAATATTAATAAAACTATTTATATTGTGTTATATTTACCTACTGTAGTGACATTTCATTAAAAATGAAAATACATCCCAAAAATACTATCCAAAAAATATCACTTTGGTTTTAATATGATGAAGATTTTTTTTAAGGGTGCTGATTCTGGTTCATGGAGCAATCAAGGCGTGGAGGCTGTTGCAGATTATCATTTCCCTACTGATGCCAGCAAAATAGGAAACGTGCCTTTTGCTCAGCAGATCCAGTTGTGATAAAGTAAACGGAGGCTATTCAAAGGTAATGAGAATTCTTTGAGGAATATCATCCACCTCTATGTGCCGCAAGAATACTCCATCCTGTACAAGAATTCTCTTTGGATAGACACAGTAAGAAACAGTAGATACAATTGTTTCTCAACAAGGAATTCAGAGTTCCTGGTACCAGGCTCTTTGCACAGACCATGACTGTTCTGTGAAATGAAGGCTGAAAAGTGGTCTCTGAAGAGCTTACACAACCAACACTTCAGATTTTGTGCAGCAAGCTTACAACGCAGATTCTGATGGGTGAGAAGAAAAGAAAATAAGTCTGAGAGAACTAGAACAGTGAAAAGCTTGTCCTACCAGACAACATGAAGAGTAACAGACAAGGAATAGCCATGCTGAATGTTAATTGCCTATATACTGAACATGAGAAAGGGCAGGAGATGAGTATGTCTACTATAGATGCCTTCAGCCTGTGCATTATAGCACATTACCAAAACTTGAAGGTAGAAGCCCATTTTACTGATTCAGGCTACCATGTCAAACAAACAGAAACTGCTAAAGGAGGGGCTTGCTCTGTTCTGCTATTTGGTAATGGCCTAGGGCAGATAAGAAGGCCTGGGGCGGAAAAGTAGGGGCGGTAATCTCTAACAACCATGGCATTTAGCATAGCATTTACTTCAAAGTACAATATGTCAAGGGACATAAAAACTGAGATTATGTAGTACTTTACTCCTGGAAGTCTTCCGTACCCAAATGTTTCATTTCCTCCTGAACTATGTGCATTGGTTTAGACAACACAATTATCTGCCTAAGAACAGGATAAGCTACAGGGCACATACCAGTTCGCGTAGCAGTTCATGTTCCTGAAATGTGCTACTGCCAAGTAAATGTCTGAGAATCACCTCGCTGAATTCATAAAGGTGTAAAACTCTTCCTGCTGCTCTGAGAGATCAAGATAGAAAAAAGTGTCAAAAATAATCCGTTTATATGCAAACACTAGTTTGCTGAAAATGTAAGATAACAAGAGCATACAGTGATTCACAATGGCTCCAGGACTTCTTTGGACTCCTGGGAGTAATTTTTTGAGCAGCAAGTCAGTATTTCTCAGTAAGCCTTCCTGACTACAGTCTTGGCTTTATTTTATTTTACTTTTTTCTTTTTTGACCTTTTCTATCTGGGACAACATTTTTGTCTTTTGTGAGTGTCCAAGGATGAAGGTTTTATTACTTTCTCTCTCCCAATTCTTGTGTGAGCAGGACAAATTCTTTGGGAATGAATAGAAGCTATTTGGCCTACAAAACTTGCCCTTTTTTGGTTCTATCTTTCTCACATGATGTCATGCAGTTATTTTTCTGAATGACTTCAATGTGTTTGCCTCAACAAGTCTGCTATTTCTTTATTATTATTATACTTTTCATCTTTTTAAAAAGAAAGTTTCACCTTTTCATTAAAAAAAAAAAAATCAACCCAAACCCACCAACTATCACCCCACGCCTTTTTCTTTTATCTTTTTCCCTTTTGGCTATTCATAATATCTGGGAGATGCATTATAAGGAATATGCAAGATAATAAGCACTACATGTCTTCTGTAAAAATCAGCTCTGTGTCTCCTGCTACAATGTCTGTATTGAGAATCATTAATAATATCAAGCTGATTGGAAAGAGTTAGCAGGCATTTAATACAATTTTAGTCTTAAAATTTTTCAGCCCGTTATTATCAACGTCTCTGTGCTCCGTTATACTATTTCATTGTTATTATGAAAATATTATTAAATTTCATATGATTTAATAGTAGGAATTAAAAAGAAGGATTCCCTAAAAAAAAGAAAATAAAATTAATTAAATTTCCTAGATTTCCTAAAAGAAGGTATTCAAAAGAAATCCAAGGAATTCTAAAGATTTCTCTAAAACAAAGACTTCTGTGGTAACTGGAAATATATAAACACAGCAGACAATTCTCTCTCATCTGGCTTCACAAATGAAGGGGACAAATTCCAGATTGCTAAAATGGAGTTTTTCGATTGCTAAAATAGAGTTTAGCAATCTGGAGTTTGGAACAGTGCTGTGGGATAGCAAACCTGAATCTGATAAGGAGATAATTCATGGCACTGACCACCTTTTCTGCCTAGCTTCTTGGTAAAACAGATCCATAGAACTTGATTGTTGGCTTCTCAGTGCTAAATTAACTGTGAAGTATTTCCTGAGAAGCTTGAGGGAAAGCATGGTGCTGCTATCATAGCACTTTTTCTCTACTAATAAGAATTTATTTTGTAAGAACTTTGTCGCTTGAGAATATATTGAGTTTAAATGGCTCTTATGTACACATTCTGCTATTTAATGGTGGATACAGTCAGGAAAAACACCCAGCAAGGTGTCACAGATCTACGTTAGTAGCAGTTCTGCACCACTGAAGAGACGTGTCCTTGCCAAAGCAGACACTCCTTTTCTGTGGGATGGCTATTTTTCAGGAGGAAACAACATAAGCATAGGTGACTTAAGACAAGTCTCACAGCTATAGACTGCAGCACTGGGGAAAAGGGCTCAACTGGAAAGAATTGCCAAGATGACTCTACAAATCTGTCCCTAATATCTCCAATGTACTTTGTAGTATCGCTTTAAAGATGGTATATGCTATATATACAGTACTTTAAAACCTTACAAATACTCACTTGCTGTTGGCTTATTTTTCCTTTCTCTACTCAAGCCAATGATATAGCACAGCTGTTCAAAGGTTCATTTTTAATCTTGAAATTATTATTATACTAAAAATAAATTCAAAACCACAAAGATAGTCACCTAATTTTTTAATGTTTCTCACTTTCTGAAAGCCCTATGCAACTAAAATATATCCAGTACGAACTTTAATCCATTAAGACATCAAAGATATATTCTTCTATACATTTAATTACTGATGAAACAATATACTTTTGCAAGGTCTCTAAGCATCTTTTAAATTTGATTAATTTAAAATAAAAACATCTAAATTAAGCATTCCATGAAATTTCGACTAATCTTCAGAATTTTTAAACAAGATAAAACACATATAAAATAACACCCCTCTTTTGGGACCTCTGCTTTCTGAAACTCTTTGTTCACCTCTGTTACTGACTATTGCTTTATTTGTATTAGCTGATAGTCTGTGTATTCATAATACAGCATGTAAAGACAACGGGGAGCACTGCTAATTAAACATGAGAAACAAAATCTTTGCGGTTCTTTCATGTTCTTCAATACCTGTGTAGGAAAAACCCAGAAGAAATCCACATTAGAAAGGCATAGAGGAAAGCTACTAAAGATTCTGACTAGGCAAAGAAAGGACCCAGAAAAACTAACTGCACAAATATTTGCACTGTGGGAATGTGGTAAGTGACCCAATCTCTCTGGTTATCAAGATAAATTATGTTGTAACTGCCATTTCTCTCTTTCTCTAAGAAGGTCTCAGTGAAATTCAGCCATCTGGTTAAAGTCTAACCTCCTCCATCAGAGCTTCTCAGAACGTGGTCTGCAACAATCAGAAGATGCTCTATGCAATAACTGCAATATTTTGTTTCTTTTAAATTCGTGCATTTTCATTCCCATTCTCCAAGGGAAAATAAAACCAATGGAATTCGACATTTACATTATTTTTATTCATTTTTAAGTCAATGCTTTATGACAGCAATGTGTGAGTTTGTCTATGTATTTGTTCCACTAAATTCAGAAATTCTGCTTTACATTTTCTGCATATTTAAAATACAACTCTCTTCCTCAATACCATGAACTACCATTAACATATACAAAACTGCTTTGGTAACTATTGGAATATATATCTAGCCGCTTGAATATTTATGTTGTAGAGTAGGGGGACCATGGAATAACTACCAAAAGGAATGTTTAAAAAACCAATAATAAAAAGCACAGAAACCCTTACCTTATGGCCTTTCGTTTCCTTCACTTTAGTTATATTTTTCTAACCAATTGATTTGTACAGTCAACATATAAGTGACAAATTGTACATTTCTTTTTCATTTCTAATACAGTTCTTTTAACATGTTATGTATTAGCAATTTCATATTTTTGATTTCTAAATTATCTTGCTATTTTCAGGAAATATAGTGTAACTGAAGAGATGTTTTAACTAAAATATTTATGCAAGACAATTAAAAAGAAACATGGCAAATTGGAGCTGATATCTTTTCTTAGTCTTCTGTAATTTCCAGAATCATTGAGTCTGAAGAATATCCATCTTTTTTAAGTTTAAGGTGTTCAAAATGTTAAGCATTCTCAACTACAATCTTTCATGGGAATTAAAAATTGCTTTCCATACAGTAACCGTTTTGCAGAATCTCACTTTTATATATATATGTGTATATTAAAATGGGAAAAAATGTGAAACAATAATGAGAATCCTATCCCACATAACAAACTTTTGACATTTCATAGCAGAGAAGAAAGTGAGATGTGGCTATCCTTGCCTGGTACAGGTAGGCATCAAGACAATTTGAAGCATAAAAGCCAATAGTAATTATTTGGATTTTGAAGAATACTATGAAGATTATAACATATAAGAACTATTGATTTAATAAGTTTCAAACATAGGCAACAAATAGAAACAAGACAACCAAAACTTTCAAAAATAAGTGTAGTGAAATACAGCTATCTGGGAATCACTGCGTGCAGCCCTGGCAACAGAACTCAGACCAGCTCAATGGCTCCCCTGGAAGGGCTTCCATAAGGGCAGGATGTAAGATCCTAAGGTAATCAGTAGCTCTGTAAAAAATGAGCTTTTCCTCATCTACAAGGAAAAGGGAAGACAGCGTTTCCAGCACTACCATGGTGCAGTGAATCAATGTCTCTACCACAGTTTCCATCTGCCTCTTTCTAGGGCTAATGTTCCATCTGAGTCCTATTTCTGCTACTTAAAGATGGTGCACCAGCCTAAGGTAAGCTTTGGTATAGCATGTTAACCATCATGGGTTTTATTTGCTGCCTACGAACATGGATGGAATGTGATGGAATCTGTATTCTTTGGAGGATTCAGAAGTAAGTACTTTAGTATGTGTTACAAATCTGTTCACAGATGTTCTCTTTGCTGTAAAGATAGCATCTTCTCTCAAGATGTTAGCTTCTGATTGCCACATAACTCAGATGGCTCACAGTAAGGTTTGTCTTGAATTATTTCATATTGTCACTCATGCTTAATAATGGACTTACGGAGAAAATAAAGGAGAGGATGGACACGCCCAGCATTTTAAAGTGGAAATGCAAGGCAACAGGAAATAGAGAAGAAAACAAAAAACAAAGGAAGGTTGAATATTAAAAAAGTTAAGGGGGGCGGTGAGTGGAAATCAATAAATCTATTTGTTCAAAAAGAACAGTATGCAAAAGACCTTCACAACTCAAAATGCATAGTCACCCATTAATTGTCAACAGGTAAATCCTATTAATATTCCCAAAAGTGCAAAGGTCTGGAAAAATCAAAAGTATCATCCCACAAATGGTGGATGAAACTCTTAAACATAAAACTACAAGTCAGGTTACTCATTTACAAAATAATTTTGGGGTTATTCCAGAGCTTATTTGTAACGCACGTAAGGTGGTTCACATGTAAAGCTGATACTGTAAAAAAATAATAAAATCCTTAATTTATAGGTACAAAGAAAGTTCAGAACTTGGGCAATTCAGTAGTTTTACAGAATCCCCCAGATACATTATGTTCCTTAAAGCATCATGATCAGATACAACTGTCATGTCTCATAACTCTCTTAATAGCAAGTAAAACAGTAGAGTATCTGCAAATGTTTTATAACCATTAACTGTTGGTAACATCAAGTAAGACCAACCTTTTACAACCTGTATTTTTTCCAGGCAAGCCACATCTACACTTTAGGTCTATAACTTTTTATGCTAATTCCTCACAGTTCATTGCTGAGCATGTGAAATTAAGCTGCTATTTGTTACATTTTAACACACAGAGCTGTGAACTGCAATGACCACAAAGACAAAATTCCTTTGGTTCTGCAGCCCCGTTATGGGACAGGCACAGCCAGCTGAGTTGCAGAGCAGACAGACAGATGCAGTAAACTCTTTAGAGATAAACTCTCTAACTAGCTTGACAAGAAATTCATCTACTGAGGCTCTCTAGTTGTGGTCACTCACTTCAGAAAGAGCTGTGGTTGGTATTTTTAAAATGTTACATCTTTTACAAATTCTTTTGCTATCCTCAAGTCCCAGTAAGTGAAATGGACTTCCTGAGCCAGTTAGGTTAAGCTGAGTCACCTTCAGTGACAGTTAAAGATGACAGAATTCATTACATCACTAATTCTACATTGAAAGATAACAGTAGCTCAGTCACATTAAGATTTCAAAGGGGACAGAATTTACACAACAGCACTGTGGAGCTCATATGCATATACTCCATGCAGAGGGAGTTTATAGGAATAATTAGGGATTAGAATTATCAAAGATTTTGCTGATAAATCCATCAAGCAGAGATCATAGTAGGAGTTATGCCCAAAAAGGTTAAAACTTGGTTAAATATGTAGATTTTTCACAGAAATAACAAAAAGCATATGCTCAAAAGACAGGCCTCTCTCCTGCCAGCACCAAATCTCAATTCCAAGCCTTTGGGTCATTCCAGAAAAAAATTTGCAGACCCTTGTTTTATAATGAGGATGATAAAGAACACTTGTCCTACCTTAATGAAAAGAGCAAAAAGGAAAGAGCAAAGGAAAAAAGGATGAAGGGGGAAGGGAAAAAGGGGAAAGGGGAAGGAGGAGAAGGAAGAAAGAAAAAATCTTTACCACGTTTACACTAAAAAAGGGAAAGATTTCTGTTCTATGGTGTCTCCTTTTTAATAGTTAATGTATTATTAATGTAAATCATTCTACAAACAAAGAATGGGTCAAAGTTTATTTTCTAAGGTATTGGGTTTTTTTGTTTGGGTTTTTTGTTTTTTTTTTTTGCTTGCTTGATTGTTTTTTTTAAAGATTGGTACAGTATTCAGACTTAGGCAAACCAAATCCCAGGCTATCACATCTGGATATTGGGTACTGCAACATAACTTCTAGGAAAACTTATTTGGAATAATTAAATGCTTGTACCAAGTACCAAAACATTAATCCCGCATGATCTGAAGCTTAAGATTCCTTTCATTCTCAATTATATTCTTTATATGCAAGAAATGTATTTCATGTTATGAGATTACAAGCGGATATAATAAAATGTATGCTGCTGTAAAATTTGAACATTTAAAATTGCTTCTTAGTAACTTTTTCTTCTAAATGCTCTATTGTACACTAATTAGCATTGAACACTAATGAGAATTCTTCACTTTTTGAAACTCAGTCAGTCATTTGACACCTGAAAATCTTTTAACATTATGAGTTTTAGCTGATCAGTTAATATGTACATCAGTCTGAAACAAATTAAGTACAGCAATTTACTTTGTAAATGGTCAACATGAGGAAGAAAGTGTGAATGGTGGATCTAAGTCAATACCTTAGACGCAGCTTCACAAGTGCTGGTGGCAAAGGGAATAGTTCCTTGCCTTATCTCTGGCAGAGCCAGTCGTTTTATCACAGAAGCCAACCAGGTTGGTCAAGCACAATTTCCATGAGCACCTTGCCTTCTGAGACCTATGCATAGTGTCATGAAACTAAGCTATGAAAATGCTAATTATTTTAAATGTCTGCAGCACAACGGTTGGACTCGATCCCAAGGGTCTCTTCCAACCCAAATGATTCTATGATTCTACAAATATATAACATCTGTGTTAATTTGAGATATACATTACAGGTTTGTAACAGAAAATTTTAAGACACATTCACAACCTTCTTATCAGTTAATCTCATGAGCAAACGGTGGACCATTTAAAACACACTTGAAAAGATACGAAATAGGCTTTTATTGCATCAGTTTTTTTCATGTTTCTGATTCATAATCAATGTGAGATTCTTCTGCCCAGAAAAGTACTGGCTATACCTTTTTAAGATTTATATACAGCAGCTGCTGGCTTTGTAACTGACATTTCTACTTAGAAGTTATGTGGTGTGTCAATTCTCACTTTTAATATTTTATTCCACTCTAACACCTGTTTACATACTCTGGACATAAGCAGCAGTCAGGTGAATAAGTATTGTGTGAAACATAGAACACCACCAGTACAGCTTGCATGTAAAATATTCAAAACTGTTAAGAAACTACATTTGAAACAGCTTATGTCACAATGTGGGAAATGTAACCCTGTACAAAGTATGAATCCTGGTTGCGGTTATGAAATTGCTGTATCATTGAATACCTCAGAGGATGTGAAGTCAACCATATGCTCTCAGGACTGAGTCATATGTGTCTCAGACATGGGGCTGTGGAAAACATCCCACCCTAGCAGCTCCCAGTCAAGAGGGAAAATAAAAGGATAATGGGGCGCCTGAGCCAGACAGCAATCAGTTCACCCAAACTCTTCCTGCAAGCCAGGTTTTGGAGCTATGGGATTTCTCAAAAAACTGAGAGGAAGATCAAATGTTACAACTGGACCTCCAAAGCTAAAGTATTTGGGAAATGTCATGAATCGCAGGGAGACTGAAAACCTGTGCAAGGAGGAGGAACAGTGAGGCATGTTTTGAAAACTGTAGGGCAGCCAAGCGAGAAGGAAACTGGCTTCAGAATTCTGACACAGACATGCATGCAACGTAACTTAGAAAAGTTATGTAGAGAAGTGGATGACATGGAGCACACAGACTATGCCCAAAACAACATTCAGAACTGAGAAAGGGAAGTATACACAGTATATTTAGCCTTTTCTCATCTGTATGATGTTTTGTGCCAGCTAATATAAAGAATCATTGATTTTATGGATTTTTTCCATCTGTCTTTCTCTGCTTCAACTATTGCATGTTTCCCAGAGGTGAACTGTTAACCCTGAATGAGTAAAATGGGGACTAAAGGAAAAGAGCCTAACCTTTCTGAGAACCTGGGGACACCACTGCCAGCACTCAGCCCTGCGGTGGAGGAGTATGTGCAAGTAGCAGATAAAGTCTCAAAGAGCCTCACATTTACCAATGAATAAAAACCAAGTAATCCTGATTGGAAATTGAGCCAGAGAGAAACCTGTTTCCAAACAAAGTCTAAAGGTACATGGGCTCAGAGATCTAGAATTGAAACAAGGCAATCCAGTACATTTCTAGCTGATGGGACATTATCAAGCCTGTGACAGATCTGCATTTCTTCTTACTGTAGCAATAGTTGAAAATTGCAGGTCGGCTGTCTGATTCTCACTTTCAATAAAAGTTAACCTAGTTATGATGGTTCTCAGAAACACTCCATGCATGGAGACTCTTCAATACCCAAGTGCTCTTCATTAAATAACAAACTTTGAGCTGCTATCTGTTTATCTTGCTAGTCTTCATATGTTCTTAGGTACGTATCAGAGGAAGATTTCCCACCTGAGGTAATTCCTTGTTCCCAATGAAAATGTGTATTCTTCAATATAATGTGAAATGACACTCAAGCTACTAAGCTGGAATTTCAAACTATTTGCAGATATATCAAAAATAAGACAAGGACAATAGTCAGAGCTGTTTACTTAACATTATAGCTAACTAATTCTGTCCTTGACTTCTTTACTCCTAAGAATTATTTGACTGAGGCCCTTCAGGATAATCATTTGCATGTTTAATGTTTTCAACTCCTTTTCATTATTATGTATTTCTAATGTGTTTTTAGGACAGCAGTATAAGGGTGCATTGTCATTGTCTTCCTATTTTCTGGGTGGAGAACCACAAGCAGAAATTTTGGAAATCACACATTAGCACAATGTTCAAGTTAAACCATGTCCAAATAGCTTTGACTGCCACGCACTTCAAAGCGCTGGCAAGTCACCATGCAGTATTCTTCCAAGCTTTGCTTGATTTCCATAGTGGTGAATCATGACCATAAAAGAAGCTGTGTGAATGTGTTGGGGTTTTTTTCTCCACACAGGAAACAATAAAACATTAATAAAAAAATAAGGTCAAGAGAGAACTATAGAACTGTTCTTCAGTGAGATTTTAGTGGCCAATTTTTTCCACCTGGGACACCCAGTCAAAACATTTGTTATTAGAGACGCTTACTGTGACTCACTTGCTAAAATTCCAGGTACAGATTTAACTCATTCCTAACTCCGACAAACAACAGAAACCCTTAATGTCACCAAATGTGATGAAGTTTGGTGTAACTCATTCCAGAGCATTCTATCTACTCTTGGGTTTATTACTTAGAAAAAATTCAAAGTATGGCAAAAACCCTATCACTTAACTCACAGAAAATTCAACATTTTGTAAACTTAGACATCAAAGCTAATGAAGTGTTAACATATATAATGAATTTGCATTGCCACAAATTCTGATGCTGAGATTATGACATCTTTGTCTTTTCTTTTAAAAGGCATTTCAAGGACTGTCATCAGATTCATACTAACTGAGAAGATCCACATGTCCTCAAAAAAAGTGACTCATCAGTCCAAACTTTTAAAAGCAAATAATTCTTTAAACTGAGGGTGAGGGCCAGGGGGAGGTGAGGGGGAAAGACTGCTTGCAAATCCTTGATTTGTAAAATACCTCTCCAGAAATATTTCCTCTACAACATTTCACTTTTTAATTTACAGATACAAAACTGATTTTTTCTTTCAACTATATAAAGGAATATACTTATTTCAGTGTAGGATAGGAGATGCTCTATCAAATCCCAACAATTAATTTTTTCTTTTACGAAAGGGGTGTTTATGTAAAGCACATGTCCATTCAATTATAGTAAAATAGCCTTGTCCAGCTACTGGTGCTCAGAACAGTACAGGGTGCATTCTTTTTCTTTAGAAATACCTACATGAGAATACATTTGAATCGACAGCTTCAATCTCAAGGGACAAAAATGAGAAAAAGCAAAGCTGAGGAAAAGAGGTATTTCAGATATCTCTTGGAACTCTGTGCTCATTTAGAAAAAAGCCCTTCATTTCAGGATGGGAAAGGCAATATGTGAGATCTTTCACTGAATTAAAACTTTTGTATACCAAAAGCATGCAGCAACAGTAGTTGCTGTGTACTGACTTTCAAAAAATCTGTCTTAAAGAACAGATAGTCCAAGTCAGACATGAAAATATTAGGAAATCTAAGATTTTTGTTCAGGCTTAGATATCATCTTCTTTGTCCAATCTATTCAGTAATCCAACAAAAGGATGATTCATCTCAAGGAAAAAACCCAAATCTTTCCTTTGGAATATTTCTATCTGTTTTTTAATATTTTAATTACTAAGAATTTTTGAAGGACATTAAAGTTTCCCTATTCCAGCCACAAACGGTATAATATCAAGTCTCACAATGCAATTGTAAAATAATATGAAAAGTTAAATGGATACACATGAAATCTTTTGGAATCCTGTCATATAGTATAACAAAACACCTGTAATTCTGCGCTGGGAAATGCCTGAAAGCAACCAAAAAACCACGTGAATATGGGTTTTTTCAATTAGTTATGAAAATTATTAAAAGTATATCATAACCAACAACTGTGAACAATTACCACAAGGAATCCAACAGCAATGAATTGCATAAAGTTTCATTTCACAAAGAGAGGGCATACTGTCTAAAATGTTCACTTGACACAAATCACCGATTTTAACTACTACAGAAGTAAATAATATCAACATATTGTGCTGACATAAAAAAAAATTACTTAGCCCAATGGAATGTTGCGACCATCTAAAGACAAACTGGTTAGCAGAAAAGGCATTAAAATAGTAATTTAAAAACCCCAACTAAATAACACCCAAATGAAAAAATTTGAAGTTTTTACCCCAGTTATGATAATGATGAAAACAAATGCTGGGAGTGAGCCACCACAGATTCATCTCTTACGTATTTATGTTAAAAACATCATAATGTAAGGATATAACTTGCCAAATTTCTAACACCTATAATTTTCTTGTGAACATAACAAACCATACTTGTGATAGATGAAAAACTTACTTGTGTTACTTAAAATAACACTCTATGTTACAATACAAATTATGATCAAGAGAAATGAATTAAATGGATTGGGTATAATAGATTTATTTCATAAGGTTATATTTTGCATACTGCTAAATGTGTTCCATGTCACCTTTTAGTAGCAATAGTGTGCCCTTATTAAATTTTAGACGATGCATTACAAAAAGAGGGTAAGATTAAAGTGTTGATCCTTCTTAGCAATGGAATCCTATCAAGATACAATTATGTTAAGTAACCTAGTAACTAAACAAAATGCTATGTAACACACACTTGTTCTTGGTAAATGTTTCTGAAAAAGAAACACATTCATCTCTGTTCCAAAACAATTTACATAAATTACAGCAACAAATTACTTCATTTAGAAAAGTTATATAACCTAAGGTTTATTTGCAGGAATTAAATTTCTTAGATCAGTATCTTTCTAATTTTTTGACATAACTGTAAATTATCACTTATATAAACGCCATAGTGAGATACAAGAATTAAAATTCTTTCAAAATACTATTTAATTATCAGAAATAAGAATGCTAGTTAGATGCAAGCTCAACTGGGCTTGCATATGAACAGTTTTCACATCCGGGAAATATCTTCTATAGTATGCAGCCTGGCAAAAGTAACTGTAACGGTTCTAATACAAACGGGGGTACAGGTAACCTTCTTTAGTCTCACTGCCCACACTTCAATAGTTCCCTTCTAACAAACCTGTCTGCTTTCAGCCACTCAATGCTGCATCTGCAGTTGTGAGCCCACTACTGGGCTAACCACCACCTTTTCTACTCTTTCTGCAGACTTGAGACAAGGCTTAACTCACCCATTCTTCCTGGACAACTGTGGGCAGGCTTGTGCCACACCTGCAGCTCACCCAGTGTTTCAGAACCACACTTTTATCCTGAAATAACCCAGAAGAATTTAGACTTCAATTATTTCTTCCAACCACTCATGACCCATTGATTTTGCATCTTGACTCAGGAGAGACCACAGTGACTTCTGTCAGAACTGAACCAAAGAGATTTCTTTTTTTTAAAGATTAATGTCATCACTGTCAAGCTCTGGAAAAATTGGGCAAATTTAGCAAATGGGGACATAAAAGAGTAAGATAGAAGTTGTGAAAATCAAGTAAAAGAATAAACAAGAAGGTTTGCTGTTTGAGAAAGCATGTATGTTGATATGTTTCATAAACTTGGTACTGTCTCATCCTCCTGTATTGCAAATCAAGTGTTGCTGACACAATCATGTCAGAGTTTGTTTTTATTTTGCTTTGGTTTAAAGTGAAGGCAGCAATTATGCCATTGTTTTTGTTTCTGAAGCATGTGGATGCTGTTTTTTTAACCAACAGATGCTTCTTTATTCCAGGAAGCCATGGAATCAGTTATATCATTTCAATTAGTCCTTCAGTTTTAATATACATTAGGACTTAGACATCTTGTGGACGACAGATTACCTACTCTCCTTATCTGAAATTATTTAATTTTTTCCCCCTCTAATTACACATTATTTCTTCAGAAATAGTTCTGGATTTTGATATCTGCAAACCATCAGCCAGTTATCAAATTTATCCAAAAGATAATACAGCAATAATATGGAAAAAAATTGAAAAGCTTTATTTTTATTTTTTTTTCAATTATATCAAATACTTCAAAACTGCACACATAGGACAAGATGTTTAGGCAAGGAAAACTACTTACAAGCCCAAGTAATATCTGAGTTCTAGCAAAGATACATTATTACTTTCTCTCTTCTTGGGAATGGAACTGTGGAGATGACACAGTTCAAAATACATTACATGGTCCCAAATATGTACTGTCTCTGAAAAGAAAGATCTGAAAAAGATAAAGATGTCAACAGTAGGGTATTAATTCCTATTTTACCCAGTCATGAGTGATTGCCAAATGGTAATTTTTTTGAAGATAGACAAATGGTAAGAAAAAAAAAAAGATAAATAAATAGAACATATGTATACTATCTACCCATTCAACTGTCAGTCCTACTCAAAAATCTGTTTTATTTAATAATATTCAAAGCAAGCATTCAAGCATTAGCCTAATAAACAGCCTTCAGTAGTCTGGAGTTTTACAGCTTCACCTCTTGTCTAGATCAAGAATATTGATATGTGAAGATCATAAAAAATATAAAAGTAAAGCTGCAGCATTTCAAATAAAATACTTCTTATTTCCAATGGGCATGTATCTGTATGAAGTGTGTTTACTGCTGACAGGAGCTGATGAGAGCCAAATGGATTTAGCATTAACTTACAATTGTTTCAAACATACAGAATATTATGCCAAAATCAGATGAGAACAGAAAAGCTCCTTAGAAAATACAGCTACACTCAAGAATTTCCATTAAGTTGGTTTTTGGCACCAGAAAGATTCCTATGACCCAATTTCCACCTGCTTATTGGCTTTATATACCACCCAAAGTGAAGTACCAAAAAGAGAAACTCCTAAGTGAAAGGTAACAAAACATGAGTTTGCCGTGAGTATGACATTATTTCTCCACTTAAGAAAAAAATAAAAAAATTATGGGTTAGGAAAGTGATGGAGACTTCGTACATTAGAGCTGTTTAAGGAACTGTAAGCTCAGAGACCAAACTTGTTTTGACAATTTATAGCAGCAAACAAATAATCACAAAAAAAATAAATCTATAGTTGGTACATAAATTCCAAGATTTATATGTGCCTGCTTGTGGGTTTCACATAATGAGGAATGCAAAAGTCAATAATTCAGTAACAGGTAATGTAGACACAAACATTACATTCCAATTCCTAGACAGTTTTCAAACAGATGGCTTCATGATGGTTTGGTTTATTGAAACTAAATTTTGCTTAAGCTTGTCAGGAGAAGATCGTTTAACTGAAACTCTATTTAATCATTTCTAATTGTGTATGTGCAAAACAGTTCAAGCTAACGCAGGGTGAATTAATAAATTTCATGCTACAAATGTTGACACAACGTTAGCAAGTGTAACAATGGCAAAGTTACAACATTTCAAACAGAAAATTTCCCCAGTTGGTAAACTCGATGTCTTAAAATTCTGAGGAGAAACACACTGGCAACTCTCCCTCCTGTATAGCTTTCCAAAAACATTTCTCTGTCTCTTTCAGCCCCCTAAGACAAATCCATTCAACCCACTTAAATTGCATCTGTTTGTACAAGGCTTAAACTCTTAATTTATTGTCTGAAATTGATTCAGTTTCCAAATATCTCATTAAATGCAATCATTTATTCACCCAGTCATTTTGAAGATCTATTGGTTTACACAGGCCTGGGCAAAAGTGAAAATAAGCTCATCCCTAAATACATGTGCTTTGGGTGTTTTGTATATTAATTTTATCTTTTTATTAAAATGCATTTAATAAAAAGCATTTATTTATTTAGCATGTACAAAGCCTACAAAGATGCCCTTTAGAATTTCTACATGGAAGTCAAAGAAACTTAAGTATGCTTTTGGTAAAGAAATGTTAAAAACAGCATGTGCTTCTAGTAAAAGTTTCCAGGAAGATTAAACCAATGAATCTTTGGAAATCATGGCCTTAATGTCCTGTTTAGGTCATCCTAAAATAAAAGGTAACTTTTTACATCATTTGGCTCTTCTGCAAGTGAGGATGATATTTTATTAATTCCTGTTTATTATTTACATATTTTGATGCTTTAATAATTGTTAAGAATGAGACTGTCAAAAGAAAATTCACTTTGTTCTTTAAAATTATTTAAAATAGGTGGTTTAAATGCACTTTTTTTTCTGCCTGCTACCTGAAATCAAAAGGAAAGCTTGTGATCATCTGTGCTATCTTCAACTAGATATGTAGCTTTAATTAGATGTTTCAGCAAAATCAATCCTCTCATATTTGGAATACAAGTACTTCAGCCTTTTATTTAGGAGTATATGTTTAAATGGTTCTCACCCTTAGAAACAGCAGACAAATTTACGCAGAAAGAAAAAGTTTGGCAAATCATTTTGCCAATTTAAAATTCTGAGAGAAATACAAACTTTGCCCATCACAAAGCTTATCTGCGCCTGACACCTACTACAACAGCTCCTGGGGAGCTGAGGGAGGGATCGCAAATTTTGTATCCTCCCTCTCCTTGATGTAAATAATAGATGTTACTTCTGCCTTCAGGACAAGGGGAAAAAAATGTGAAAACGAAATCGCTCACTTCTTAAATTGAGATCACTGTGTTCACAAAGATTCTACAAGCTTTTAAACATAAGCTTTAATTACATTATTTCTGTTAATAGAGGTGATTTTCTGTTGCAGCAATCTAAGACTGCAATTTGGAAAAAAACCTCAAAAACACCAGTTGAAATCCCAAAACTATAAATGCCAAAAGTCAGTCTGCACAAAAATCCCGCTCTTGCTGAACACATTCAACATTTATATAACAGCAAAATATTTTTAAAGCTTACATCGTAACTTAAATAAAATCAACATATAAGTGACTTACATATATTCAATTTGGCTAAATTATTTTGGACCAAATTAAGTTCAAGTAATGACTTGCTTGAGGTGCTTTTGTTACAGAGTTGAATACTGCACTTTGGAGACAAAGCTATAATCCATGAGGAATTACATCCTGAGCAAATTAAAAATATTTTTTAGAGTTTGCTACTTCTTTTTCTGAGCTCCAGAGACTTTTCCTGTAGACTCAAAGAACTCTCTCTGCATAAATAATGTATTTTATGAGTTTCTACACTCTGTGGTCTCTAAACCCCAGACACTTTGAAGCCACCTTTATAAGACTTCTTCTGGAGATATCCGGCTCACCAACAATATTCTTAGTTGGCAGAATGTATATGACCTTTAAAATAAAAAAATCTTTACTTTTTGCTTAGAAGTCCTAATAAGTCCAAACAAAGCGCAAGAGAAAACATCATTTTGAAATAAAATAGAACAAAGCCTTTGTTCAAACTTTAAAAAAAAAAAAAAAAAAAACAAAACCAAACAAACCAAACCTGAATGTGAAAATTGATACTGAAATTTTTATTCAGAAACATAAAACAATAAGAATGCAAAGAAAGCCTAAATGGTAGTTGAATTAAAAATAAATTGAAGCCTTGTTTCTTCTTTGGCATGCTCTCTTCTACACAAAAATTCAAAAGCAAAAGAAGGAAGGCAAATTAGATAGTTGAGAGGAGATACTTCTACTCAGGAGAGTTCAAGGAAAAAATACAATAAACCAACCACCACCATCCCTGCCTCCCACATGGTACTCATTGTATTCAATTTACCCTTCTTTTGAATATAATCAGGGTAATAAAACTAACTGGACTGGACCTCAGCATCTTGGTCTGTTATGGAAGACCAACTACACTAGATACGAACTGAACGAAATTCCTAGGTCTAATAACGCTCACAGCATGAAACAGAATAAAGCTTTCTCTTTGTGCTTAAATGATGCTTTAACCTCTATCAGGAAAACATTTGAAGAGAACTGTAGCGTATACTAAATGTCACTGGAAAGTATTTTTGCCTATTTATTCAAGAAATAAAAAAGTAATGCCACAGATCTCCACTCCTACACAAATAGTATTAACAAAGAAAACCTGGATTACAATTTCAAAGAACACTATTCTAATTGTTCTTTTCATTCACTTCCCCTGTCTCCTCCCAGTTGGATTATTCATGTGTAGTTTTCAAGTTGCATAGCAAAATAGCTTCTGTGTAAACTATACAGGTGACATTTGCATTGAATACTTAGCTGCTTGAACTCAAACATGCTTTTACTGCTTAGTGTAGTGAAAATGTTTCAAAAAGTAAGAATTTGTCCTTTTTTTTGCCTAAGGGAACTTCCCAGAATGAACTTCTGTATGAAATCTCTTACACAGTAATTAACTTCCACATGCATAAGGACTTGGTACACATTGTTCAAACTAACATTCTCACTGAACAAACACACGTTTATAACTTCACCCTCTCCGTTGGGAGTGCACAATAGCAGCAAAAGCTGCATTATAGGTCTTTTCAGAACAATAAAGGGGGAGATCATTCCATAAACTAAGACTCTATAACACCATCCTTATGCATTTAATTAGAACACAGAATGGTACAATTTAGTTATAACACTGGAGAGCCAAAGTGGAGAGAAAGGGACCAAAACAGTAAAACATGGTGTTTCACAGTGAAGACAGATCCTGGAATAACTTCAGAAAGACAAATGGGGCAGAATATCTTTAAGTGTGTATGGTCATATCTGTCAAATGCAATTGAAGGTCATAGCTGATTTTGTCAAACACTTATTCATAAATGTAAAAACAGTTAATTCCATGTGTATTACTTTTATGGAGAAAGTTCACAACATCCCAGATAAATACTCATTAAATTCACGTAAGTAATGATTCTGTTACTACCTAATAATGCCTCACACAACAATACAATATACTCCTGGATATTGACTGAATTCAGTTTCAGAGTACTAATATCAGATACATAACTATTACTTCCATATTACAGATGGGCAAAAAAAAGAGACATAGATGGGTTAAAGTAAGTTGCCCAATGTCACACTAAAAACTGGTGGCTAAGCTAACGGTGAAAAAAATCAGATTATCCAGTGCTGTCCTACCAGGAAAAAAAGGTATCTGTCTCATAAATAACAGAGCAGCTCAGAAGTGTTTCTCCACTTTGCCAACATTGTGGATAAATGTTGGCAGTGTAAATGTGTGGAATTTGGCACAGAGCCTCTTTCCTTACAATGTGTCATTCATCCTCATTTTTAGCATTTCAGTGGCTGTTTCTTTTAGGCGGCTATTAAAAGGAGGAAAAACAGAACAAAACAAAACAATAGAATACACTTATATTACACTAATGAAACATAAAAGTTATAAGCAGAGGATCCCTCTTCTAGTTTTGTAGCAGTAAAACAGCACTATTGTATCAAATCAGATTAAATGCTGTAGTCAGTCCACCCCTGGGATCCATCAAAATCTTAAAATTTTGGGTTTAATTTGTTGGGAAGATGTTAAGTTCTCTGTGACATGATTTTATGGTAAACTGAAAGAAGTGCCAGTAAAATACTACCGCAATTACTCTACATAGAGCTAGCAAAAATAGGAAACATTGTACTATTTCCCCTCATAACGCTGTAAACCTCCACTGGTTCACTAAATAACTATTCTCAGTTAGAATCTTTGACTAAATATGGTTTTAAATTCACATTTAGAAAACAATTGAAACCTAGGTAAGTTTGAGTGGCTGAGCTTCACTCTATGCACTCTCCAACCCCACATAAATCAATATCCTGAGATACACCTCAGAAGTCGTATAAAAAGTTAAAATCAGAAGAATTTTATCTGTCAGGAAGAAAGAATGACAGAATTCTGTCTGATAATCACAAACATTAAGTCTAAACTAATGAAAATATTAGTTTAACTTAAATTAGCTTTGCTACAGAAACACAAGGAGAAAAAAGCAGGATGGAGGTTTTATCCAGCTCATGGTTAAATATAGGTACCCTAAAAAAAAAAATAAATCTTGGATCTCTGTGACTTTCTTTAAATACAAAGTAAATCCTCACAACACATTGTCACTACTATGGAAAAATGTCTATGTTTAAAACCACCTTTATCTGTACCGGTTATGCAATTTAGATCTCAATAAATATTATATACAAACTATATGCATTTGCATAAGATAGATACTTATTAAAGTATCCCAGCCATAGCTATTTATATATCGTTCCAGTAACCACAGAAGATTTCTGTGTTTTGAGAATGAGATTGTGTTGCGAGAATTAAAGCACTGGGAAGACAAGTAGGGAATCCTTTAAATTGGATCTTGTGCCATACTAAATTTGAAAATACGTTTGTGAACAGTTCGGGATAAGTTTTATGTTGTATAACTCTTCACAGAGCAGTGGAAACACAAATAAACTAAAGCAGAAGAAAAAGTCATTATTCGTATTTGTTACAAAATCTGATGTAAGCGCATACGAAAATACAGATCAAAATGTTTGCAGATTCCCACCACCCATGCATGTAAGTGTAAAAATGCAGATAAATATCCCAGGGTGAAATGCCACCAAATCACTCTGTGAAGAATTACTATAGTTTCAGACAAATGATTTCTAGAAGCTTTTCAGCTTCCAAGTTTAGCATTGTGTAAAATTTAATATTCAGCATATGTATTGTGTGAGAATTGGACATTGTACAAGGGAACTTATGCAGCTGCCTAAACTCTGAGGCTTGCATTTGTAGCTCCCGGTTAACTCAGTGCTAAAAAAAAAAAAAAAGTCTTTCAGAGCATGAAAGGTGTGAGACGGTTGCAGACACGTGAGAGTGAGCTGGATCCCAGAGAAGTGCATGAACTGGCATGTCTGAATATGATTAAGTGTCAAGCCATTTTACAGTGATTTAAACAGGGCTCGAACTTCAGGAAATGAAGCAGGAGTGGGAGACTGTGCATTTGAATGTGGCATGATATTATTTAATTACTAAGTCATTACCTACTTCTAATGAAATATAAGTAAAGGACTCAAGATTTTCAACTCAACTATGTAAATTCTCCAGTTATTTGTCTGTTTGGATATTTGGAATTTTATAAGGGTTGTTAAGTTCCTGCTTTGGCTTTATTATTAAGCAGATACTGTGTATCTATGATTATGGATGCTTTAACTTATTTATATTACCCATTTTTTCCATTCCAGTTTCCAGTACTAATTTCAGTTACAAAAAAGCCAGCCAGAGCATGCTAAAATGGATCCACCCACCCAGAGGGAATAGTTGGGATTTTCTCTTAGGATCATTCAATCTGATTTCTATCCACAGGAAAAAAAAGTCTGGAACATGGCAGCACTCTGTCAGGTTTTTTTATCTACAATAATAATTCTGTGCTGCTTGCACTACAAGCTTTAGAAATTCAGTGTGGTGTTTTGTTTTTTTTTTTTTTAATTTTGAATGTGGATAGATCTTAATAAGGCTCTTCTAATCTACAGAGTAAATATCTCTGTCTGTAATGTTCAGAATATACAGAGCAAGAGCAGCAACAGAAAAAAACATAAAAGCTAATGTGATAGTGCTGCAAATTTTTTTCATCTACTAAAAGTCCCTCTATTTCCATCTCGGTATAGTAAACATTTTCACTTTTTGTCTTTCTAGGTTAGACTATAATAAACTTAGAAACCAACTCACTTCTCCTTAGACGAAACTTGAAAACCATCTCATCATTTTGCCAGACCCACCTCTAAACCAATCTGACCATCAAATACATGAGTTAGCTAGCACTTAAGTTACTCAGAATACTAGAGTATTCAGGGTGTCAGCTTCCCGCTATTTTCTCCCAGAAGTTTGTGCAGTCAGATTACTAGCAAATGTAACTTCAGGCTGATTTATAGGCCAAAAAGATAATTTACTCTGTTCTGTTTCCCACAGCATTGAGATGCCAAGGCTTTGCCCTATTCCTCCTGTTCATATCACAAACCCATTCGATTGCAGTCATGAAATACTTACATTTAGAGCTAGACAACGCAGTTTAATATTTTATTTTTAGAATGTGCCTTGCAATAAAATCAAGCCCCCAAAAACCAGAGTGGAATAGAAACTGAATGTTCTGTTCAAAGAAGACTTCTAAAACATCTCTAGTTGTAGTGATGCTTCTCCCTCCAAAAATCTGGTAACAGTCTCAATAATTATCCTTAAACTGAAAAATTAGGCAGAAAAGTGAAAAACTTAAGAGTATATATAGAATCTTCCAGCTGTCTCAGAAAATCATACAGATAGTAAACCTAGCAGGAACACTTGATAAGAAAATATTGCTCACTTTTATAAACTGGAATTAAATGATTAAGCGAGGTGTCAAGGTTCTTATTAAGAATGTACAAAGAAGCAAAGAAAGGAATTTGTATAATACAAACCATTTGGTTCTGTCATCTTCCAATGTCTATTTGACCAAGTGCTTGCATATTGTTTTTTAGCAGTAAACAAACGTAGACCCTGTAACAATTTGTGATATAAATACCACACGAATAGCATTTAACAAAACTACTATGGGAAATAGGTAGTAAACTCAGAGCTTCTTAGATTTTCCATGCCATTACAGAATACGTGAGTGACTACATTTCAATTGCTCCTAACAAGGACAGGACACCGAAGCAGAAGTTATGATTCGGGTCCAGTGTAGAACATCCACATCCTGTGGTCCAGCTGAATACTCAACCCTTAGACTTTACACTATTAATATAGATGCACGTTGTCCAACAAAACACGACAAGACTTTTATCCTCTATTTTCTCCACCTAGTGTAATATTTATATCTTTACTAGTCATGTCCTCATCAAAGGGCATCATCGAACACTGCCTACATGAGGTCTTATTTGAATAAGCCTTTTCAGTTCTATTAAAGAAATGTTAAATGTGTTGACGTACTCAAAAATCCTAACAACTAATCAATTTCTCAACTTATTGATATCCATTGTCCCTTTTCTTTTAGCACGTTTGAGGATTTTTTAGGTTTTGGGTCAGATCTTCAGCCTCCAAGAAAAAAAACAAACCCTCTTCTAGTTTTCACTAGCTTTTATGAAGTTTGACAACGTACTGTTCTTCAGCTGTTATGTGTGCAGTTTGGCAGTGCCTCCAGCCTTGGCTTGCAAGAATTCCTTTGCACCAGTGGTAGCATGGTTGAACAGCCATGCGCTGATTCCACAACCCTTTGCAGTACGTTAAATGGTCACCATGCCAGATTATTAATTTTACATTCCATTTCATGTAAATATTCTGCATGTGGAAATGGAGTGCTCTATCCATTAATACATTGAGATTACACAGATTGCCTGAGTCATAAAACAGTGTGTGAGAAGAGACTGCAATTTCAAAACACAGTGACAATTTCAGTTCTTGCAGAGGGAAACAAGCTGAAATCTATTTGCCAAAATGAGTAATGCAGATATAAATACTGACTACAGTTCACAAATCCACCTTAGACTGTATGCCTAAATTTGAAATTGTACTCTATGCTCAGGAGTATTTTTATTCCAATAATTTATTCCTAATTATAAAGGAAATATACACACAACTAAAACTATATGTAGTGTGAACACTACACATTTTTCAAAAAGGTATGAATATAATTCACCGATTGAAAATCTTCTATTCCAGTAAAATACATTGGCCTGAGTGCATGTTTTGGCAAGATCCTGCTTTTTAAGATACTGGAACACATGTATAAAAGCCTGTAGCTCTTGCTCATAACACACATACCCTAAGATTACCTATCATATACACAAGAAGAAATCTCTGTTCATCAGGTCTTTGAAAATTGTCAGACTATAACTGGGAATCCTCTCATAACACTGCATCCCTTTTTTCGCCATGAAAAATTGTGTACTTTTCTTAGAAAAGTGTTATTTTCTACAGTTATGTATTAAACTTATTTTATATGTCAGAGTGGTAATTTTAGAAGGTGGTTTTTTTTTTAGTAACAACAACTAGAAAGCCCAGGCTAGTGTGGTACAATCTAGCAGAAAGGGTTATTTAGTCTACATGTGAGGGACTCCAGCAACATTGAGGTGAAAATCTCTGATAAATCATCTCTTTGTAACACTATGTTATTAGTTGAAAAGAATATGTTTATCATAGGACCAGACAATTGAACTATTATTTCAATTTTCAGCAGTTGTACACTACTGTAGTAAGAAAACTTCTATTAGTAACTAGCAGCTTCTCAACAGTACATTAAAAATATTATAACTGAAACTAAATCCAGCATATGAAGGAATTAAAAGGGAAGGTTGAAGTGTAGATTTTTACCAAATAATATGGAATGTCAATTTTAAATTATTGGGGAATTTTTAGCAAATACATATCAGTTTTTTACTGTGAATGCAGCAAGCAACTTCCCCTAACGCAGAATTTGAAATGGCAGACTTACAGACATGCATACTATACATGCTTGGAGCAGACTTATTTTTGAAGAGTAAGAAGCATCCCACAATGAAATAATCTAATTTCTAATTTAAAAAAAAAAAAAAACAACAACCAAAAAAAAAAAGCACAAAAAACCTGAGTATATACATGAACTAAACATGTTCAGTCTTCCTTAAACATTCTAAGTTTAAAATCACATTTGAAAAAGACAATGATACTGAAGCTAAAAGTTAAAATATTTCTATATATCTGAACTCTACTGAGAGTACTGCACACTAACATCAACCACATCATGTAGAGTCACTCTGGTACTAAACCAGAAAATTGTTTGCAAGAACTTGCGTACTATAGATTGCTCACATACAAATACAATTATCAGTCAGATCTTTCAAGGTCCCTTCCAATCCCTGATATTCTGTGACAGGAAGGGAAATCTAACTTGTCATAGTCTGGCTGAGTGTTCTCTATAGTGCATTTATGAATAGATGTGTTTTATATGAGTGTATCTTGAGCTGGGACCTACCTCTGATCTGCTAGAGTGCTCATGGAACCACACATAGATTCTAACAATTATTCCACTCAAAACCCCCCACTTTTAAAAGGAGCTTCATGCATATCTATTAAAGCAAAAAGAGGATTTTAATTACGAGTACAAGGGCCCTATAAATCCCAGCCTAACCTATCATCTATGACTCCTCATCCAATGGGGTGTGGAAGTATTTTTGCAAAACACACAGTTAATGTTTACTGTTAAGTTTAAAGCTACAACACCGCAGGACAGAGAAGTAAGTGTTTATTCATTTACTAAATGTACTGTGGAGTAATTGACTGAATCTTCTTCAATGTACATATCCGGTCAGTTGGCAATAGTCTAAAGACTTCACAAACCCAGAAATTTTGATTATCAGAGTCATCTTGCATATGCTCTGAAGTTCAATTGCAGAGGACATTTTTGTCTGCATTATGTTTAACATCATTTAAAGATACAGAATATTCAGAGTACCAGACATTTTTCCTGGCACCGTGACAGAACTCAAAGTTTTAAATAAGAAGTAGAACTTTTTTGTTTGTTTGTTTTTTGGTTTTTTCCTCCCAAAATCGCTGGAGGTTTCAGGTTTCCACATCTTTCTTGGTTTCTCCATGGATGGTTGAATTTACTTCTCCATATAAATCATTTGAAGCCTTTATCTTTTTAGTCCAAACCATGAGCTCAAAACTAAGACCAAGAATAGGTTATTGCACTACCAGCAGTCTTAATCTTACATGGGATAGTCCATTCTTCCTTAATCTTCATTACCTCTCACCTGTTCCTGTCCAAACCCATGCTAGAGACACACTTTTACTCAACATAATTACCTTTTTCTCTGTATTTCCTGTCAAACAGCAGCTTCTATACCCTGTGCTGTCAATCCTCTGCATTCTAACACAGGCTAATACCTCTCACCCTTAAGTGCTTGAGATTGATTTGAAAATTATTACTTTAAATACAATTTTAATTTATTTTCTGAAGCACTCCATCAGCATCGATAAATTGCCGTTATCAAGTTTAAGTTTCAGTCAAATAAATACACTCTTAATCCTCTGAAAAGGCAGGGTTTCAGCCCACCTACCTTGTTTGCCCGCTGAGACAGGCTTCCCTCCGTGTTTCTCCACAGCATTTCTTCAAATCATCTCACCCTCAGGTCTACACTCTCGAGTCTTCATCTTGTTTTCTCAACGTTAGTCACGGAATTCCCTCATTTTCCCAGGAAACTTCTCCTTTTCTTCAACTCCCTACGTCTAGCACTTCTCTATATTGTTTTTTGTTACTTCTAACATCCACCCTTACATCCCCACCACCCTGACCCTCACGCAACTCCCAACATCCCTCCTTACAGCCAGCCGTGAGGAAGAGGCCACTACTCACCTCACCACAAGCGAGGACAACCGTCCACAGGACACCCACGGTTACACCAAACGCGCTGGCCAAATGGCTGAAGAAAGTCTTCACTCCAGCACTGCTTACAGCAAAGTGACGCTGACTGTTTTACACGGCTGGAAGGCAGGAAGGAGAACCCTCATGGCGGCGGCACCCCTGGCCCCTCAGCCCGGGGCCGGCGCCAGCCCGCCGTGCACGGAGCTGCCCCGCACGCCCGGCCCTGAGGGGAGAAGGGCGGCCACTGCCACCGACAAAGCCGAGGGTCGCCCTGCCCGGCGCTGACTTGATGCCTAACTCCACCAAATAGAAAACAAAACAATAAACTCTTAAAAATCGAACAGACCCGTGGGTTCCCCCAACACACACCGGGGAGGAAAAGCAGAACGAAGAAAACAAACCAACCGCCCCAATTCGAAAAGGTAATTAAATCAACACTTTTTACCGGGCCAAAACAGCCCTTCAGCAATTATCCCAGCTCCATGAGGAGGCAGCCGGAGACATGTCCCGCTCTACCTCACCTCTGCAGTACAGGAACAGCACCTAAAACCCAGGACTAAACCTGGGAGCTCCACAGCCCTGTGGACTACCGATGACAGCTTTGTTTTCCAGAAACAAATGCTGTAAAGATCTACATTCTGTGCACATATTTCAAACATAAATTAGGAAACAAATGTGGATCTAATTTAAGCAGCTACATTCTTTCCCTTCTAGAATTAATGCTTTCACTTATAAGGAAGGGAAGTGTACCAAACCCCACACAATAATGAGATTTTGTGCAGTACCAGTGGGGCCAGTTCTTTCTTAGGACATCATCTGACACTTCTTCATCCAAACAGTATTAGAAATATTACAGCCCCGCATCCACTCACATTATTAGCTTACCTTGGCATTAGCTGCCAAAATCAAGCACGTATAAGGTCTAGAAAATGGAAGAACAGTATTTTCTGAAGAGGTTTTAATTACAGGTCAAGATAGATAACATCCTGCTTCTCAAAAATGACAATTTCGGAGGGAAGGAATCTAGAAATAGTGGGAATATCTATTAACCTTTTTAATTTAGAGAAGAATATACACGGCCAACTCTGAAGAAACTAGTTTTTAAGGCAATGTATTGTCATGCAATTAAGATACATCTTTTCCTTGCAGATATATAAGTGTTGCTGTTTGAGAGTGAAGTCAGTACCATAAAGATCCTGATGGCCTCAAGGTAAAGACTTCAGGAGGATTCTCTGTGACAGCACTGGCCTCTCAGCTCCTGAGCAGACTTCCCTGCCTCTTAACTTACACTTCTGACAATCCATCTAAATGCTTTTGTATCCTCTTGACATCATGACTCTAAGCTCCCTTATATACTGTTAACAACACCCTCTCAACATCATATAAATTACCCGAATAATCTCCATAAGAGATTAGTATTTCATACAATTTTTACTTTTTACACAACTTTATACGAGTGTTGCATATATTCCGAGAGCTAATTTTGCAGTTTCTTTGTAGGTTTGGATACTCACATTAAAAGTGATCTATGTATTTACTACTAAGGTCATGAGTCTCAGAGAAAAGCTTCTGGATCCTTGAGAGCAAAAGAGTTCTGCTACTAATTTCCCCTTGCATCACTAACAACACTGTCTTCTTTCCCACATTTTAATGTGAGAATGTGATGATGTGGCTATTAAAAACCCAACAACTTAATTATACTACTTCTGCTTGTATTCCAAGGTTAGAAATAAAACATTTCAAGTTTAACTTCTTTAAATTCTTTCCCCCTTTGCAATGCAAGTTCAAGATAGCTTTCACAATCATTTAAAAACTCACAAATTTTGGCATACTTCAAACAGGTTATTTCATTGTTTACATGACAGTGGTTCCCACTCTAACGTAAATACAATCTGATGAAGCCTTCTTAATATTTCACTCTTCCACAGCAATGGATTTTGTACTCACTGATTTGCAGAACTCCTTTCTTTTTTGTTACCCCCTTTCAAGGGAAACAAACTCGTAGCAATTTAAATCTTACGATAACAGACTTGTTTTTCTTCATTACATTTCATGACAATCTTGAAAGTAGTCCATAGACCAACAGGGTCTGCTAATCACAGGCTGACAAAAAAAAAAAGTTTTGTTCACTGAAAACATTTCAGAAGCTAATAAATAAAAACAACCCAGTTCCTAAGAAAATTTCTTTAATTCTTATTTTATGGAAATACATATTTTGTTTTTATTTCCATGATACAAAAATGTTAAATATCAAACATTTTCTGAAATCTACCAATGCAGATTCTTTTTTAAACAAATAAAGGGCTGGTGCAGTTAGCAGGTTTGTCACAGGTACCAAAAACATTTTTACAAAAACCCCACAGGCTGGGGAAGAAGGAGGGAAGAAACAGATCAAGACTTAAGAGTGAAAATAGCAATAGATAGATGTGAAAACAAAGAAAAACTACCTCCCACCAGGAAATTAATGTTTGAGACACTCAGAAGTTACAGGTTTTTAAAAGGTATGTGTAAAGTTGGTATTTAGATGAATACTGGCTGCACAGGGGGTTGGGGGTCGAAAATGGACAACTAAAAAAAATTCCAGATGAAGTAAGGGGTAGAAAGCAATATGTGAAACTGCAGTTCTACCTGTTTCAAGAATGCTGACAGCATACTGATATTGCCTGAAAAAAATAGCTAAAGATTAGGAGATTTCTAGTAACTCCCCTCAAGCACAGGAAACAGCCTTGCATGAAATAATAGAGTGCCAGTCCTTTTTGTACATTTCATAGCCAGCATGCCAAAGTAGGTGACAAAAATACATTTAGTCTTGATTCTTAAATCTAACATCATTTGCGACAGCAAGGATTTCACATGGTCAACAACAAGTCATATACTAGTTAATATACACACAAGTAAAATTGACAGTGATTGTTCAATAAACAGTTTAAAATAATTAAACTGATTTTCAGGACACATACTGCTTTGTTAACACCACTTTATTATTTAAATAAAGTATGGCTTCCAAGACGTGTGTTCTTGCAACTGCTTTCAATCGATTCCACTTGTTAAGGCAGTTGTTTCCTACCATGTTTCAGGGACTTCAAAGATTCCAGTGGAACTACTTGTGAGACTTCCTAAAAGACAGTCACGAAACAATAAATTAAAGATTTCAATATACAAGCACTGAAAGGAATAAATATTAAATCAGCAATATTTTGATTCTTTCAGAGCATACAAAGGCGGGTTTTTTTTCCTCCAGATCGAGGCCCTAGATGCATTACTGGCAAGTCAGTATTTGGGAAACCAAAAGGCTGTTTATCTGATAGAGTACATATTGAAATGAAGTTTTAACTATTAATATTTGAGTATACTTCAAGACAGGCATTTCTCCAGATGAACAATAATTAAGATATGACTTAATTTTTTCATATAGTCTAATCCATTTCTATAAGAAATTACTAACAAAAGCATAAATAGATCAATAAAAGTAAAATACTTTCATGTTTAAATTCATGTGACCTAAGGTTAATTACATTTTTGTACAGGTTGCAATAACACACAAAAAATAATAGGTGACACATAGTCACCTGATTGTCACCTGTCTCTGTTTAGTCAGACATACAGTTCAAGATACTTTGGCTAAAAAGTACATATAGTTATTATAATATTATATTCAATTGGTACTGAAGTCTGCAAAACCCCCTTATATCAACCCTACACGAAGTCTTCAACCAAATAAAGAACAACAGAGGCTATGATTACAAACACCACACAGAACATTGCAGCTACTAATGTATACATCCAAACAGTTTATAGGAGAAATAAAATGATTATTTGGGGTTTTAATTTGTATTAGAAACACTATTGATTTTTCAAGCATTACATTGTGAGTTCTAAACCAGATTAAAAAGAGACAATTTACAAGATATATAACAGAAGATAAACACTTCACCACCTGGGAAAACCCACAATTTGACACTCTTACAAAAAAAAAAAAAAACCACTATTTCTTCTACCTTGCAAAATTGTGATTTCTCAAGCTTCAACAACTAGCAGTCTATGAAATGGGAATGATCTGCTCAAGGTCCAGAAAGCCTTTCAAATAAGCCAAGGCTTACTCGGAGCATGTGGTAGACTGCAAGAACCATTAAGGGTGATTACGATTCACCCATCCAAAACGTTTAGAAGGGATTTTAGACACACACACTCTTCATCACTGCCTTGCCAAGTGTTACCAGAAAGAATCCCACAGCCAAGCGACTCATCAGTGCAAAGCACCCAGTAAGCGAAAGGGGCTGCATTAGTTGAAGAGCCCAGTAGATCAGTATGTGCCTGGCAGTGCTGTCCTTCACCGAGAGGTCCCAGAAAGTCAAGACATTCTCAGGAAATGTTCTAGAGAGCAAAGGGTTTCAGTGGAGTTGCAGCTTGGTTATTTATACCAGGGGATATAAACCAGCAGTCTGACTAGGTCAAACTGCACTCAACCAAAACCAGCATGGTGGTGAGAGCTGTGCCAGAGAAGCAGTGAGGGACAGGCAGGCAGACTGCCACAGTTTGGGCTTAATTGTAGAGGTAAATAATATTCTGGCCAAACTGAGAAATCCTGTTGTTTTCTCAACTTTCGGAAAGACCTTATCTCACAAATAATTGTAAATGAGGGATCTTAGTATAATATTATCAGGCTATATAGTCTTACAGTGCTAATTAAAAAGGCACATATATTTACTTTTAGGGCAGCAGGTGGGTCTATTAAAACTGGGCTCATTTGCAAGCAAGAGAGGTTGTCTAATGACACCCATCTAGCAGGACAAGCTATGTGCAGTCAAATATGCCGTGTCTCCATCCAATCAAGCTTAAGCAAAAATGCCCACATTAAGTTAACCTTATGTTTCAGTTGTAAAGTGTTGGATTAACAGGGAAATTTACTCTGGAATCCTACGTCCAGAATTCCTTCAATTTTGCTTATGATATGCAAAATACACTGGGTGAGCTGAACTAGAAGGTTGCATAAAAAACCTGAATGAGAGATTAAGAACAGCGACAAATATTCAAAGAGCTTTGTTTAAAGGCAGAAAGTAAGCAAGTAAGATATCAACTACATCCCGCTTCCTTTGATTGGTCTCAAGTGGGATTTTGTTTGTTTGTGGTGTGGCTTTTCGATTTTTTTTTAATTTGGTATATTTTTGAGTTTTATTTTTACAATTTTTGTATGATGCAATCTTCAGTTTAAATAACTTGTTGCAAAATAACAGTGACACATTGCATTATATTCACAGAAGTCTAGAAAAGTAGAGATGTTCAAGGAAACAACTTCAGTTCTCTTCATGTAGCTCCAAACAGAACAGAAACCCACGCACACTGTCGCTGCACTTACCTGCTGGAACTTGTTCTGTCTTGATCTTTTTGAATTTTTTGGCTCTCTTCCTACCATCTGGAAGGGACTCTACACAGTAGTCTGTCTGATCGTATTCCGAATCTTGGCCATCTCCCTCTTCCATATCATCAGAACCAGTTTCTTCCTGAATAGGACTCATGCTTCTCTTTCCCACTGTACTGGTACCCGTAAAACTGAAATGTAGAAGAAATATGATTACATACAAGTCAAGAAGAACTATTAGACAGCTACTAGCTGTTGTACATGAATTAAATGCTTATGAAGAATAAACTGTAGAAAGTGATGTACTGAGAAATTACATTCTCTGGAAGAACTGACTTGGATATCTAATCTATTTTTACGTAGATGAAGGTATTCATTCTTTGTACTATACATCTCAGGTGCAGCTTCTATTCTGATGAGATCACTCAACTCAAATGTAATTAACGCTGTTTTCTATCCCTGCTTCATTTTATTTTTATTCTCTTAGTTATGAAAGCTCTTGTAAAGCACTCTCAATAGACACTAAGTTATATACAACTGTTAAGCCTGAAACACATGAGTTGATATTGAAGGATTCTACATGCTAACTTCACCATTTCTCCTGGAACTACGCAGTTTTCAAAGCATTTTGGTATATAAAGGTGAAGAAAAACCATCAAGCTCCATATAAAAAACGCTAGACCAGGCCTTAAAGTGAAGATTTCTACCATCCAATGGGCTGGTGAAATAAAAAGCACAAAAAAAAAATGCACACTCATTTTGTAGGTAGCATTTGAATGAAGCCTGACTAATACAGTATGAAGATGAACTCCATTTCATTCAGCTTACATTGAAATAACGCTGCGTAGATTTTCACTGAACTGGCACGCTATTGTTAAGTTTCCTTGAAAAGACAAATGACAATATTAAAATCAAATTAGGATCAGCATAAGAAAGAATGCAGCAGCAAAGGGGCTATTTAAAAACAATAGTTGCCATTACAAACTTCTAGATGTGAATATCAACTACTTAAATATCTATTTTACTGTTCTTTTCAAATAACCAATTTCCAAAAAAAAGGTAGTTCTAGACTTACATACAAAGAGCTACACAAAATAGCTGCACGCATCTAAGCCATGTTCTATTCTTTTATTGAAATAAAAATTAACACAGGTGGAACAAAGCTTCACAAGCTATTTTATTTTTCCTTCCTAATCAATAATAGCAGGGAATTATGGTGTTTTCAGCTAAAGGACTGTTAAATTTGGCTGTATAGTTTTGGCTTTGAAATGGAATTTTTTCGGCTGAACATTTTGCAATTTAAAAAGACTCTTTCTGGGATGTCCAAAGGCAATAAACAAACATGAAACATATGATTACGCCTCGTGCTCTTACTTCCACTTTAGGAGCACAAACACCATTTACTTTGATGAATAACTGGCTTTTCCTCCAAACATTCACACACAGAAGGCCTTCTTGCATGATTTCTTACAAATCATCATTTCGAGTCACGCTGCAACTACCATCAATAAAAAGATATAAGCCAAAAAGCTGGAACTTTTTATCTTAAAAAACTGTTTATCCTAAACACACACTTCAACATTGCAAAACAGGCAAAGACCAGCTTTGCAAAGAAAAAAAGATCTAGTGAAGAAAGAGCACTTAGAAAATGAAAATACATTTTATGTATTTTTTTAAACTGTTGTTTAGACAAGTCTGTAAAAATTCTACTTTTGGGAAAGGTATTCTGAAAAATACATAAGGAGGAAAAACTCATGAGCCATAAATTATGATCCCAGGATTTCTTGGATATATTATGAGCACTTAGCACTCAGAAGGGAACTTTCACTCACTGTAGGAAGTCCCTATTTTGCAAGGTCTCACAGCTGAATTGATCATTTTTCAACTTAGTCTCTCAAGAAGTGATTGCAAATAGAGAAACAAGTCCTTGACCTTCAATGTGTATTTAGCTGTGTACCAAGGTACAAAATAAAAGTTAATTGTAGGCCTTCTGCTCTTCCTGCACATAGCTGAAGGGGAAAAAAAACCACTGACAAACTAGCAGCACAGAACCCAAAAATATGTATATTTTATAATCAGGAACTGTTGACTTTTTGCTTTCTCACAAAATATTAATTTTATTCTACATTTTGGAATATAACCATATTTCTGCCTCAATTTTCTTAGTCTTTTGAGAAACAACTGAACTAAGTGGAAGAACCAAACAACTTGATAGCTATCAGTACTTGTCCAATTCAGATATACTTGGTTAGGATCCTCAGCTCTTTGGATACCTGAGCCATTTAGAGACAAAGATGTTATCCATTACAAATGTACCACTTGGGTTTCAAAACACACTTATACAACAATTATTAGGGTTTTGGGGGAGGCTGGGGTTATTTTGTTTGTTTGTTTTGTTTTAAATAGAACATATTTAAGGAGGTTCTGAAATTTCTTTTCTTTATTGAACTGGAGGTCATTTTAATTTTTTAAATAAAATGACTAGCCACGTTGAATTTGGGGCTTTTCTGGGCAGGAGAACAGACAACGGACAGCAACAAAAACCAAAACCACAGATAAAGCCTATCATAACGTTGCCAGTTGGCAGTGTATGACCACAGTACAGCTTTTACATCAGTCAGTGATGGTGGTGGGTGGGGTTCTGAGTATCTTCAGTGATTCACTAGTCCTTCCTCAACCTCTCCTTTCTGTTGACCTATTTTAATGCCAGCCCACAGACAAACGTCACAAGGACGAATGCCACTTGAGGAAGGTGGTAGAAACAGACAATTTGCATTTTCTTCTCAACTTCTAGTCCAATTAAGTACAATCCTGATCAATAAAGGATACAGTATTTTTGTTAAATTCCAGCAGAATGACTAGCAACATTAGCACTAGACAAATCAACAGGATAAGGAGGAGTTGTATATCACTCTACTGCCAGAAAGAACACAGACTCCACCTGATTAAGCTGCCCATGAACTTTGTAATGTCATTTCAACTACTGAATAGCAGCAACTCAACTAGTACTATGGTAATTACTTTGAAATAATCAGTAAGTGGAAGGGGGCAAAAGGTGGTAAAACAATTATGATGATGCAGCATTAAACATTTTCTGTTTTAGAAAAGCATGTCCTACTTATAAAAGGACCATTTATTTCTGTCACATCCCGCATCTGGAATTGCCCTGGACACATACAGGCCTGCAATTTGAAGTGAATTTCACTTAAATGAAAATATAAACCCCGTGTTTTCTTCCCACTTTGAACAACATTGAGGGGGAGAAAGTAGTTACTGACTCATCATAAAAATCGGTCATTTCAATTTAAGAGTAGGGGAAGTCTCCTGAAATAACACAAGAATACTGGAACACTATAATAATTTGCTTGCAGTGTTTATTATCGATATCTTTAAGGATTTAGCTTTTCCCCATTCTTATCCTTAATTTAGTAATAAACTACTATGAACCATTTCTATAAAGAGCAAAAGAATCATCATCAGAAATATATGAACATATTCCAAAAATGAGATGAACTATCTTCAGCAAAATACATTCAAGGAAGCAGTGCTGCGAACAGCACCCTGACTTGACAGAAGATGCAACACTCCTGGATTTAGCTAGAAAACTTGTAAGGCAAAATGACATATTGCTTTCCTGTACTTCATACTAGTATAAGCGTTTTGCCAGTGGCCTTATTTCATTTCACTCATTCCTAGATGATTCAGGAAAGTTTGAGTAAGTAACTATAAGTACAGCAGGATATCTACTTTTACATTATTTGAATTTTCATGTTATGGTTTACCACTATTTTGCTAAGGAAAAGATCTTATATCCATGCATTAACAGTCATGACAGAGTTGGCAGGCAGTTACTTGCTAAGCACAACACAGCCCATACTGTATAATATACAGGAGGCCATAATCCATCCGTTTGAACAGTGCATTCTGAAAAGCCAACAGCTTTAGAGAAGGGCATCTTATTAATTACTTTAAGTTTTGTCAAATGCATCTGTTTCTCCTCTGCTTCTCCATCTAACATTAATAATTAGGCATATTGCTATTGAAATAAATTTTGATACCTAACAGCAGTAGTTAGTTATATGCATTATATAAGTTATATGTTATATATTATATGTAAGTTATATGTTAGGTATATGTTAACTACAAGTGATTTTACCTTGTGACTGCTATTAATACTATTACACTGTATTTTATGAAGAGTGGTTTCTCTATAATATGGGATTATAGGTTTTTTAGTAAGACAGGAATTAAAGAATCGTTATTACGTACTTGTCAATCTGTCAATTTTAGACAAAAGTTTCTTACACAAAATACCCAACAACTTCATTACTAAATGAAAAAGTAGCCAGGATATATTGTCATCATGGAGAGGAACAGCTAGACTGCAGCTGTGCGCCCTGGCAGAAACTGGTGCAGTAAGCTTATTAAATAATAAATAAATAAAGGATGTAGTAGCATGAAGCTATTATAAGAGATCAGCTGCTCGATACATCACAGTATTGAGTGCCCAACCGTATCTGATTCAAATCAATCTGGACAAATATACACACAAATACTGGTCCTGACTGCGTCTGATAAATATTTCTATTCTATTTTATATTAAAATCATTACATAATAGATAAAAATCTAAACAAATATTTTTGAGATATCTTTGTCTGGAAACAAAAGAAAAAAGTTCATCCAAAGTGAACTGAAAGACCAGAAGGTTTGCAGTTCCATGTTACACCTATCCAGATTATACTTAAGAGGAAACACAAAAGATTAGTTGACAGGAGAACACAATCTAACTAGTAACAAATACAAATAAAATTAAGAAAAACATGTCAAAAGACCTGCATGAAAGGGAATTTGGGACAGAACCAAATCTCTTTAATAGAATAATGAGGGAACAAAAATTCATGTAACATCACTTACAAAACAGAAGAAGTTCTATCAACAAAATAAAGGCTCTACCCAAGGCTATTGGAGTGTTGATTATCTAAAACCAAGGCTGCTGCTTATAGAATTTTACAACACTAGAGAAAATAGATTAAAAATTACCAAGGATATTAAGTGTTTAGGCCTACAACTCATTGCAGTGTATCTTATAAGGAAAGAATTAACTGAGAATTTTATTCAGCAATATTCCCAATAATACATTTGCTGTAACCATCAAACTTCTTTACGAGACAACAAATCAGCTTCCCGCATTAATACTGTTTTCCACAGTATATGTTGAAGGAGTAAGTTGTCTATGATTCAAAGCATAAGCAGCCACTCTTACCCTCCATCTAGAATCTGTGAGATAACAAAACCCCAACATCCACTGAGGAGAGATATTTCCTCAAGTAGAAACAAAACTAGGACTCAGTATTTCTTCGCAGTTGACTCAGGATGTGGTAAGTTTTCTCAGACTAATACAGACTTAATTATAGACCTAAACCGTAGCCACATGTAAACTAGTGCCAGGACAATCTTTAATGCTCATCTCTTCGTAGCACTCCCAACTTTTCTTAAGTACAACAGTTCAATTAAACTTACTTCATTCGATACAGATCTTACCACCAGATTTGAGGGATCAAACATGTCTCTAACATGTTTAGAATTCCCACCATGACAAAAGCCATGAAAACTTGACAACTACCCAAATCACACACTTGTAATTAATTTTGCAAAGTAGGCAAATCATAAGCTCATTTAAGTGAGAACAGAACAAGTGTAGTGTATTTGTTACAAGACAAATAGCATTTACCGGAAGATACGAGAGCTAGAACTTATCATAGCATTCCCAAGAAAGATAAAAACAGAAAGATTGCAGTGTTCATTTTATTACCGTCTCATTTGGTCTGTTTAACCAGGAAAAAAACCCCACCAAACAAACAAAAAACCCAGAACCAAACAGCAAAACACCAACAAAAACATGCCCCCAAAACGGCACCTTACATGTAACTCATGCACTCCACTGAAACTTGTTTTTATATAGAATTGATAGAATTGGGGAGGAAGAAGAAAGAATGGCAATAACTTGATAGGTTAATTATATAATTTTATAGGATTAAAAGACCTTTCCCATTAACAGCTACACAGATGACAGTATTAAGCCTCCTCTTACCATCACATCCAAAACTTGTCATGGATATGACAGGGTAAAATAGAACAAGAAACACATACAGCACTGTACTGTACCAGAATCAAAACGTGCATCTCCTGATTCAATTTTATCCTTAAATAATGGACTAAAACTCTTCTTAAGTTTTATTCCAAAAACTTAAAGCCATGCAAGTATTATCATTTACCTTCCTGTTTCTGAAGTACAAGGACAACTTCATTATAGCCTTCTCTGTGGCAGTAATATCCCCATGGAAAGTCATCCAAAAACCAAGACAGCTTTTATAAGGATATAAGATGACAGTTTCCAGATGACACAAGCCATTCAGAGGTGTCAAATGAATAACAAAAATAATTCTTTTATTTTGGTTATAAGAAAAGGCACTGCTACATCAAGCTCAGAAGCTGTGACATGACCTGGCCTCAAGATCCTAATATTTTAAAAATTTGTCTAATCATGTTTGTTAGCAACCTACCTCTGCTCCTTTACCTATGATCTGGTGACAGCTGATGTGCCACTACTGACTTATATCCAAAGAAACATGTACAAAAAAAAAAGTCACTTATTGGTTAAGAACTACCTGAAAATTGCTCGACTGTAATAAAAATGCAATAAAAATGCAAGAGTTGGCAATGCAGGAAAAGCCTCACCTGTTAACGCAGTAGTATCGGGTTGGGGAAACATAAGGTGTGCATTGAGTTTTTAACCGCTTTCGCTCCATCTCCTTCCAACTGTCTTCTGTACATTTTCTCTTTGCCTGTTTTTCTTCATGTTTTTTCTCAACGTATTCTGCATATGTCTGGATCCTATAACTTTCAGCATACCTGCTGGTGTTTACAGCTATGGGGAAGAAGAGTGATGTTACATAGAGAACACTGTTAAATGACAGCATGCCCTTCTCCTGAAATAACTTATTTTGCCTAGCAGAAGGCAGTGAGCTATTTGTTCTGTTCACATAAACAGCTTCTAGTTTCATTGTTAGTGATCAGAAAAAAAATGTAAAAAAGAAAATGCTGTACTTTCCTAAAGTCACATGGTATGTTTGAATTAGATATTCAAAACTCTTCTCAAAGTCAGACTTCACGCAAAAGGGTTAAATCTACTTAAGACTTTTCTTTCAAATTAGAAACCATCAATTCTTCAGTCGTAACCCTCTTCCAGATTGCTTGTTGGCAAGAAAAGATTTCCTGGATTTTTTCCCTTTTAGTCTCATTACTTAACCCAGCAGGTTTATTTTGCAACTCTGCCAGGAAAAGACGACATTTGCAAAGCCTTTGCCAAAACTGTTTGATTGCTGTGAAACATAAGCTTATTTGAGCTGCATTTTTGGTTGCACAAGATATCCGTGGAAGCAGCACTTAGCTAATATCCAGCTGTTCAATCCTTGTATCTTTCTAATGTTTGGTCTCCATTTAACTAAAAAAGACCGCAAATTCAAGATAGAAGGATTTCTGTTGTTGCAAAATTAGAATAACTTCAAAAATAAAGAAAAATCTTTCACTGCCTTCACTCAGCAACAATTTACCAACACTCCTTCAAATCCCAGCATCTTCACAGCTCTCTCAGCCTTTAGTCTGCAAGCCAAGCCAAGCTCTGGCCTGAAGCCATCACTATAACAGATGAATCAGCAAATTAAACTGACTGTCAACTGGTGTCCTCTGCTGTTTTCAGCCTAACTCACTGAAAGAAAGTATTGTAAACCAACCAGTAAACCAGCTTAAATATAAAAAAAAAAAAAAACCAACCCAGACTGTTTTTCATATACTTGGGCCGTGCATTTTAAAATACCATAATTGTAGTGGAGACAAAATCCTGATTTTATTAAGTGCTTCCAATCTTTTTATAGAAATTTCAGATGTGTATCCAACTTTCTGATTCTATTTGAAGTGTTGACATCTAGAATACAGGTATTCTCTATTAACTCTATCCTGAGCACTAGAAATAGCAAGCTCCAACATCGCAGTTCAGGAAAGGTGAGGAAGATGGGAGGATTTGGTCTTTTTTCCTCATTCCAAATAGATCACCTGTTCTGCAATTCTGCATATTGGCTATGCTACTGTGAAATTAATCACCTATAATATCAGTCACGGCATATAGACGCTGCTGCTGCTGCAAAGTCTTTCAAACATACATAAAACTGGGCAACAGCTTTACATATGTAATTTTAATGCCAAGAAGAGATACCAGCAATTATGATTAATAGCCTCATGAGATTGTTGTGCTCACCAAAGAGATGTTATACACACCTCGCATTTGTTTTGAACTGTGAAGTTACAGGATCTGTTTGTAAGAACCAGGAGTATATTTATTGCCCATGAAGTTATAGTGCAGGCATCATGAATGAATTAATAATGCTCACTGCATGCCAGCCGACATTCCTCAGGGTAAAATTTGTTTAGTTAAACTCAAGCATGTTTTCACTTGCTAAAGTCAAGCACATAGTTACCATGGACCATCTGATAAATAGTGATTTGTTAAAACACAATAACCATTTCACATTATTTGTTTTGCTATAAAACAAGAGCCAAAGTTATGGCGCTTCCATTTAATTCCCTGACAAACTCAGTCTGTATTTAAGAGGAAAAAAATTTAAAAGATCATCCTTATGCAGCCTAAAGATAATTTTAAAACAAAACCTGTGTAAGAGGCAATGTTTTTGAACAAAGACAACTCCGCTTTCCTGAAATAACATCTGTATTTTGGAGCAACTCATTCATATTACACATACACACAAGAATATATATAAAAATATATTTAATATTAAAAATTCTATGCTAAATATATTCCTTCTTGCATTGAACAACTGAAATGAAGGCATATGGAGAATTTCACAGAGCCACACAGATAAATCAATCTTGCATGGTCTTAAACTGAAGAGCAGCTCTCTGTAGAAGTTTAAAATGCATTTTCTCTGATGCTTTTTTGATGAATGCAGTCCCTATTGCCAAATGAAGCAAATAGTATTACATCACTCTGCACTGCCAATAGCAGAAATTAATTGCTAGACTGCTTTATGAATTCTAACAAACTAAAGAGAACTTAGAAGCTCTATTTACTTATTTAAATAAATAAGAGAAGCCAAATCTTTCTGTGAGAAACTGACCTAGTAACCAACACGACATGGCTGCATTTCATTATGCTGCTTGCAGCCATAAACTTAAGCTTCTGTCTTACAGTAGTATAGCAGTAAATCCACATTACTTTAGAAAAAACATTTCTAGAGGACAGCATCTTCCCTAATTATTAGGCAAGCTGTTAAACAGGCTGACTGACGTTGAGCAATCCAAGAGGAATGTGTACAAAGACACTCTTTCACCAAGTCCTTGCGCTTATGCAGAGCAAAATCCTGACAGATGGCCACTGACAGTCTTATGTATCTTATTAAACAGACAAATATTTAAGTGAACTGCGTAGGAAAAAAACCCACAATAAAATAAATACACAGAACTACACAGATTAAGGCTGCAACACTAAACACTTAAGTTTATGAAATACTAAGGTAAAAATTCACCTGTGAAGTCTTAAAGGCTCCTCTGTATAGATGGTGAGTTGGTCTTATCTCATCATGTACTTAAAACACAGGACTGCTGCCTCAGTTGGATCGACAGCATTCAATTAGTGAGTAGCTATTTCAGTATTTTGTTTTATGCTCATTACTCATTGTACGGTTCCACAGCCTTACTTACTGACTACGAGGGCTATTCACCCTCCATGAAAAAAAAAAAAAAAAAAAATAAATTTCAAAAGTTTGCATGTGCACTTTTTTCATCGCTGGCATTACCCAGTGTTTCAAAGTAAGGCTCATGAGCTGAAGCAGCAGTGCTATGTGCTGATTTTATAAACAGAACCCAGTAGAGACTCAATATCCCAAATTATAGGGTATTTTTTAAAATTAACCTAAATAAAATTGTCTGCTACACAGAACATTCAATCAGGGTTGTGTTCCTACACAGCATTAACATATTCCCAGAGAAGTTATAAATCAGAATTCTCCATAGCCAGGGACATTATTAATGCATAAACATAACTCACATGTATTATATTAAATACTATTGAAATTGGCATTACAATTTATTTTTTTTTAGTATATAGGCAGTTTTCAGACCTTTAAGCGTACCTAGACAATTTCTGCTGCAAGGCACCACACTGCTACACATACAGCTAATTATTTGGACCAAGAAATTTAAATGCACTTCTTCAGCCTCTCACACTAGAATTATAAAAGTTACTGATAGCTGCTAGTGTTGACCCAATACAAAAAAAACATTGGGCACACGCTTTGTTGGCTTCTCTCAGAGAGATGCATGAACAGGAGAGGATTCTTACTAATTAGCCAACATTTCTGCTGATTTCGGTTCTTATCCAACCTTCTTCAATTTGTCTCTTTCCCAGTTCAGTCTTCTCTGGATGTGTCTTTATTTATATTGGTCTTGTAACATATCATAAGCCCAAACACTCTTCAATAATAAACTATTAAACACAATTAACCTATTTTCTCAGACAAGGCCACACTCCTACCTCCTTTTTTTTTTTTTTTAAATTGTCTGTGCTACCATCAGACAACTGTTTTCTCCAACTTAATGAAGCCACATCCCATTATCCATTTCTGATTCCTTACCCCAGGTTGTTGGCTTTTATTTTTTTATTTTTTTTAAGAAAGGTAGTCCTTGTCAAATGCCTTTTTCTTTAGTGTCAAACCAGTTTATTTTCAGACCTGGTCCAACCACAGCTTCTTTGCTCCATTGGAACACAAAGAAATTAGTTCCCAATCTCATCCCTATTCACTAGTTCCTTAGCCAACAAGTATGTTTCTTTAGCAGGAAAGAAGTGATCTTGGGAAAAACTGCCCTAACGTGGTATGTTACTCAGCCCTGAATAAAGAATAATTTCAAAAAACAAGTAACTGTAGTAGATTAGACCACTTTCTCAAGTCAGTTTATAAAAAAAAAAAAAAAATTAAGCAAACTGTGGTACTTTTTACAGTTAGGAGGTCAGAAGGATTCAAATTAATTTGTATTTCAACAAAAAGACCTGAATGTTTCCTTAAATCCTGATTTTAAAGTGCTGGGTTGGGGTTTGGGCATTTTAATTTCTTTTATCTGGAATGGTCACATCAACTCATCACCAATCAGCTGAAGGGCACAGTGGAGTTTTAGGAGAGTAAACCCACCGAACACTGTTACTCTGAAAACTGATCTAAGGCCTCATTAATTTGCCAGGGTAAGACACCTACATCTGATATACAGGACTCTCTAAATCCCTGGTCATCAACCCACACTACCAAGGCAGCAATTTTGCTAAGTTGGATCTATTCACCACACCCTTTACTAAAGCTTTTATTGAGATAAAACCTTATCCGGAAAATAGTTTTCTCCACATTGAACAGAAGTATCCTGCACTGGTCTCCTCCTAATAGAGTCAAACAAATATTTCAATTCTGACTGAAGAGAGTCAAAAGTAATTGCTAATTCAGCTATGAAAGCCTGGCTGCCTGCTTTCCATTTTCCATAATAGCTGTGCTGCTGCATCAAAACCTTTTTGTTCATGCCAAGGTAACTACAGCAGACTTGCCCAGTGTTGCCGAATGAAGTGACACTTCATCTGCCTGCTTCTCAAGATCCTTGTCCTCAAGGAAGGTTAAAGAGAAGAAAAACTCCCACTGCAAACAGTTTACTAGGAGTGGGGGGTGTAGAAAATTAAATAAAAAAAGGTATCAAGATCTCTTGAAAGGTCCTGTATGACCATCCTGCACTGAAGCATCTTGAAAGGAAAGATTTCAAGTCAGTATGGCTCCAGCTTCTGTGGTCTAAATTAAAGAAGTTTCCTGCCCAGAGTACATATCTGACATGAATTTCACATTATCTTATCAGCTGAGAACACAGTCATGTGAAATATAATTTTCCAAAGCATGTGGGTAACATACAGTACCTATTACCTGCCATTTCCTCAAATTCAGTGCGAAGAGACTGACAGGAACACAATCTCAAAATACACGTGTATGTTTTTAAATTGTGGTGGTAAGTACCCAGGGCAAGTAGAAGATTCTACAATAAACCTTCTAACACACTAATAAACCATAAAGTCCAGCCGTGCCTCAGAAACTTGCGAGTTCTGAAAGATTAATGATTTAAGCAAGAATCATTGAAAGGCCATCACAATTTCAGCTGCTGCACCTGCTTTAGTCCATTGCTCCCCTGCTGTCTAAATACATTGGTCTACTCAGTGCCTACAGGAAGGAGGTATCTCGCACACAGTAAATTCTATACCAGCTCATGTATCAGGGCACTAACACATGGAACAACTTAACATTATTTCAATGCTTGCCATTTATGAAAAGCAGTTGCTTTCCACTTGGATTTAAAATTTCAGGTTAAGTGTATTCATTGTGTTTTAAAACAGTGGGAAAAAATGCCCAGAAAGATTCTGAAGTTAAAATTACTTTTAAGTCCAGTGGCAAATGTTGCTCACAATCAGTACATAGACGTTATTAAACTGCACCTAAACCTTAGGTAAAGTGAATTAAGAGCAAGCATTAGCTGCTACGGGAAAATAAACCAGGTATATTTCTGAAGTACCACTAATAAACTTGCCCACTATTTTCATTAACATATAATATGTCAAATATCTCTGAATGGAAACCCAATTTTACTTTCAAGCACATTAAAAATCTAGCATAGGACTTCCCCTCATTTTAGAAATGAACCCCCCCTCAAGAAACAGCAGTTTTAAGAGTACAGTTCAGACGGCCTATAAAGACTCCCCCAAGTGCAAAGATCTAAAGAAACCCCCCCTTAAGAGCACATCTAGGTTCTTCTTAGACCAGCCACCTAGAGAGTCACAGAAAGTTGTCTGGCAACAGAACTCAAGGCAACCATGAATAACAAGAGCTTAACATTGATACAAAGCATTAACCGAGGACACACAAACTAGTTAACTGCCTAGAATGGTTGACAGGCTAAAATGGTTGAAGCACTGAAATACTTCAGGTTACATCAATTTATTAATTAAGATCAAATACTAGGGCTACTTTAAATATAAGACAAGCTGAAGTCTCTCCCATCTTCCCCATCATTTCCGGACTATTTGTATGAAGTCTAGACCCCTGTAAGTCAAGAAGCATTGAAATAGTACTTATTTCATACTAACCTTTCCAGATGAAAAGCCAACTTTATAAATACATGAAGCTGAACAGCATCCAAAAGCAAGTTTATCTAGCAAGCTGAAAGTCCTAAGAGCTAGAAGCTGTACACCAAAACTTTCTTATATTTATCAACTCTAAGAGTGCTCATTGCTTTAGCTGTTGTCACATACTCCATGTATGACTGAAAATGAACATGCTCCATGTTTGATGGAAATGCTGAGACCACATGAAGTACAATTTGGCAACAAAAAGTTCTGTCTCCCAGATGTCCAACTAAAAGAATAAGAATTTGTTAAATGGCTGATATTCTTTACCTGCCTTGAACAGCAAACCCCAACAGAAAACAGACTCCATTTATTGTCCATTACTGTTTTCAGGTGCTTGTAACATGGAAATCAGTTCACAGCAGAGCATATTGCAAAAAAGTCACAAATTAGAGCCATCTAAACCTCCATTTCCACAAACTAGTTATTGGCTTTAATGCAGCAGTTCAACAGTGGTACCTGACACAGAGAACACAGCCCACGAGAACTCAAGAGCAATCTTCCCCCACTAATTACACAGGTCCCACTTGCACAGACACAGCAGGCACTTCACTTCATGGAGATTAAGAAATGGTTAACTAACTTTTTGTCTTGATGGAACTTCCACTTCAAGCTGAAGTTTATGTTCTAATTGTAATGATTTTATACCAGAACAAGCCTTTTCTACACATACTAAATTAGAGACTCTGCCAATATGCGAATCGCATGAATAACCAAATAAAATGAAGATTCTTGGACATTATTACACGCAGCAAAATGAGAAGGTTAAGGGATTTGCTTATTTCCTGAGGTTTCTGTTTCATGTGTTTTAAGCGTGCTATATTCAGTTTGAAACATAGGAGCAGCACCAAAATTGCCTATAAAAATACTGCCCTTTCCCCTACTTACTTTTTTCAGAGGGAAATAAGTAGAAGAGGGAACAAGTCTTTTTATACTATGCATAGATTCATAGATCCTTCAGGGTAAGACTTTAACAATTAAAATATTGTAATGTGCATTGTTCCTGGCCACATACACACCACCGTTAACATGAGAAATCCAATATGTTCCCAGGGTGTAGATGAACACGGGTTTAGACCATTTAAAATATCTGAGCCAGGAGAGTTAGAAGCAACAGAAACAGCATAGCACAGCTTATGCAAAGTGTCACATTTAAGAGATATGTCATTTGTTTGATGTAAACATTAAGCATGAAAATTAATTATAATTATTTATCTGAAATGTGAAAGATGACTTGAAGAAAAGTAAGTCCTCTCTTCCAACCTTCCCTGTCCACTTTTTTTTTTTTTAAATCAGGTATAAACTAATCTTGAAAAGCAAAACTTTCCAAGTTTTCAAAGCAGCATGAGAAAAAAACCCTGTATTTAGGACACAAGATCATCACAATTTCAATGCAACTCTTAGATACAGTAACTAGTAAAATGAATGAATGGCATGTTTCAAATTCTGTTTTAACACATTCAAGGCAGAATAAAGTAAAAAGGCTTCAGAGAAAAGTTTAAGAAATGAGCCAGATTCATCAACTGGTTATCCCAAGTATGTACATCAAGGCGTAACTGCTGATCAGTATTCAAATAATTTGCTGTTCAATTCTGTAACTTTACAGTAGCTCATCCAAATATTCAGTATATAGATCACTGTTGCAACTGAAAAATAAAGACATCTCCAAGATCTGAACTGACTTTAAAAATTTGGCAGACCTAGAATCAGTTAATACTCAGATTATTACAAAACTGATCCTTATTTTCATAGCTTTTCCACACACAGCTCCCTTAGAAAGAGGATGCAGAACAAATCTGAATATTTTTACAGTGCTTAGACTCATATATGATGCAAATCTGACCACCTCATCAATACAGAGAGGCTTCTATACACCCTCCATGTTCCCTATCAATTTATTTTCCATCAATGTTTTTGTTGCACATGTGTGCTTTGTTAAGTGCACATATTAATACCAGAAACAGCTTTAAGAGGTAAGCACAAGTGTATGTCTGCAGCAACATCTTGCACTGTATCATATTGTTTGACAGTTCTCCACCAAGACTTTTTATATAGTCCAGAAGATGCAGACATATTTATATAAACAGGTTAAAAACCAGGCCACATAATTAGTTTTTCCTAGGTTCTTCACTTAAACATAGCTCACTAAATCACAAGTACAAATAGCAGCTTTTATTGCCAAAGCAGTTTATTAAAGAATTTAAGATCAGGAAATAGAACAACAGAATTTATTTTATGAAGTATTTATTACAGGAAAAAAAAACCCAAGAGGTTTAAGCGATTTTACAGTAAAAAATCACACAACTTTTTGGTAATTGAGGTTGCTATAGTTTATCAGCTTGGTTGGCTGACGGCTTTCAGTATAAGAGCTTTTACTAACCTGATCTCATAAAAATCTATGAAAGACTATAATCACCTGAGCTTTCAAACAAATAACTTGTTTCCTAATATGCAGGCCATAGAACAGGCCTCTCTGTTTGTGAAAGCATTAAAAAACCACACACACAGAGCAGTGCCAGAAAAATTCAGTTTAAGTATTCTGCAGGCATTCAGTTATTTCCACAATATATAGTTGCTGTAACAAAAAATGAAGATTTAAAAAGAAAAAAAACCATAGTGGTAGTGAATGTGTATGCCAACCATTCAAACAACAGGCAAGTAACTGAGGTGACAGTGGCAGGGAAGTTACTATAACTACATCTAGGAAGGCTTTCAGCTTATGAAATGACATAAACCACATGGTTTTTATTGAAAACAAATAGTCTTGCTAGTCCCACTCAAAGAAACAAGAAATAAGCTTGGAAAAAGAAAGGGGAAAAGGCACAGATATATAAACTTACAATGACCTATAAACATTTGGTGCATCAGGGCATCTGAACTAAAAAGCAGAAAACACAACTTTGTTGCATTTCACCACAAAGATAAATCCTCTTGGAAAGACAAAAAGGTAGAACAATTCCAACCCTTTATTCAATTTTTTTTTTTCTCAGCCTACGCCCCATACATGGAGACCAAACTCTGAATAAGATTAACCAGGTCTGAAATAAAAAGATGCAACATTTCAAGTAAGTTGCTACTTCACAAACATACAATTTGTGATTGAACAGCTCAGAGTACATTTTTAGTTAAAATAGTTTAGACTAAGGCTTGTAATGTACTTGGTGCTGCATCACTAGTATTCCCCTCAAATCTTGGATGGTGTGATGGTATCACCACTGTGAGACATACAGTTTACAAGTCATGAATGCTTCAGAGGTAAGAAACTAAGAGGACACATGCAGGAAGTGCTAGCAATGCTTTCCAGAGTTACAGAGCTAGCTAAAATATGTCCACATTTATTTTGACATAATTCTTTATCTGGAACTTCTCACTAGAAGATACATGGTCCTTTAGGTGTAGAAACAACGACTCTTGCTGCTGTGGACCATTAGGTGTAAGAAGACTGCTGCTAAGCACTCAAAAAAATCCTCTGCAGAGATATGTATGTATGACAAATGCTCACAGGATGCTATTAAGGAATTACAGAGATGCACCAATTATGCATCCAGAACCTGAAAAATTCTGTGAGCTCCATAAGATGATGGTGAGCTCTGTGGGGTTTTCTAATTTGTTTTTCCTTTTTAGAATTTAATTGTGGGAATTCTGGCAGGACAGCTCTTAAGGGCAACAAAACCTCAGCCACTTAATCAAAAGTGAATTCTATGATTTGAAGTGCTGTGTATAATGCTGTTTTTACTGGCTCCACAGCATTTGATGCAAACATTTGAGTAAAGAGGGATGACACTATTATAATGTATCTCAAATAATCATGTATAAAAGTCCACTTTCAGTCTTTGTTCTCAGCTATAAGTTTCTGGGTCAGTCCTCAAATATACGCCCTAAGAGCTTGTGGATCCAACTAAAATCTTAAGAAAAAAAAACAAAACAACTGGAAAAAACCACACCCCAAAAAGATTGGTTTTCCTCATAACTGGAAGCAGTATTTTCAATAATTTCAGAGATGCTGGTTTCTTCCTATGTTTTTTACTTAATTATTGATGATTTCTTAAATGTATTACTTATTTCATACTTTTCTAACGATACCTAGATAACGTTTTGCTCTATGCTTTCAGTCAGCCTCTTGGAAAAAGTTCTTTATAGAGTACCTTACACAATTAGAAATAGTGAGATATTGCTATCTGTCCTAATTATGTGAATTAGGGATGTACGTTCACTAGGAGTGTTTATGTAGTCATGCACAAATTTTTTTCTTTAGAGTAATCTGTCTCCTAAAATTCAAACCAACAAGACAATATATAAAAAGGCAAACCCAAGACCAATCAACTTTCAAGTAATAAGTTAAATATTTACTTCCATGAACTTTTTTCAAAGCTACCTCAGGAGTTCAAATACAAATTAAGAAATTAAGGTCTGGAGTGATTGCGTATTATTAGTAGTCAAACTGTAGATACATTAGCAGCCCAGACTGTTAGGAGACTATTTTTGCCTGTGTTCTCCAATACACCAAAAGGCTTTCCACTACACTTGTTACTTGCAAATGCAAAACAGAATCCAACATGTATATCAGTCCAAAGGATATTTGAGGGCAAAGACTTACAGTCTTTGATAGCTTTGCTTTGTGCAAAGTAACAGTAAATAACCTCAATAAACACTGCATCAATTGAAGAAATTGCATTAGTCTACCTACGGGTTCAGGTACTTAAGAGGCCCACAGAATGAAACACAGAAGTCTCTCAATCTAGTCCAGTTTGGGCTTCTTGTCTTTGCTGCAACACGTGCTGGTACTATAAAAGTTTAGGTCCTCTGATAGCATTTGTACCAAATCAGTAGTTTTGTCATTAGAATCACAGACCTTGCTGGCACAGAGCATTTTACAGGAGTCAGTTGAATTCAAGTCTTAACACCAATGTAAATTCAGAAACACTTACCTATTTGTACTTGTTCTGGCTGGCTCAATGATACAAATGCTGAGGTATCATCAATCCACGAAACCTGAATGTTACCTAGAAAAGGCCAAAGAAATTATTATTACTATTTTTAGCTTAGGCTTAGTCACAGATTTTATTTGATGTGTCATGACATAAAAGAAGATTGTCAGCTAAGAGTAACTTCACCTGAGAAGGCTCTTGTCCACTGCAAAGGTGCATAGTGTAGTGCATACACAGCTGTACATGAGCCTGGAACTGTTCAAAAGCAATACTGTTAGGGCTGTGTGTGCATCCTGTACACCCTCACACCCACTGGAGCAAGGATCAAAAGGAGAAAGAAACACATCTAATACCTTTTTCACTACCAGAGTATTCTTCTGCTTCTTCATAGCCTTTTTAAAAAAAAGCAAAAACCAAAAAACAAAAAAAAACCACCAAACCATATCTTGTAGCAATTCAAGTAATTTGGGTGGTTTTTTTTAGTCTTCATGTGTTCTATATAATGAAATAACAAAAATTTAAGCCATTTTTTTTCCAGGAAATTTCAGCTCTGTAACAGCTGAACTCTGAGAACAGCTCTTTGTGTTTTCAAACCTTTCCATTCCTTCAGAACTACACACTCTCCTGAATACATAGCACGGACAAACTCCAGTTACCACTCACTTTTCCTTTACTGTTACAGACACCCAAGATAAGAAATTCCAGTAGAGCAGGGCAAGGGGACGGGGAAGATTGTTCACACAAGTGGAGAACTCCAACATTATTTCTTCAAATTCTGGTTCGTTTGGATCAAACTATTCTATATGCTGTTTCCTGAATGCAAAATGAAAGCTTGAGTAGGTATGAGGACAAATGCATGAAATCGGGGACTTTAGTTGGAAGCTGTGACTATGGAACAGCGACTGGAAATAAGTTCTTCCATTCATCAACCAGTTATTCCATTTTCTGTGTGAATTGCTGTCACATTAGCACTAAAAGAGCTCATAATCAAGCCAAAGTAGAGGAAAAGATTCCCACTCCAGACACAAGGTCTTATTATAGTCTGAAATCCATTTACAACTCCTGTCCTCATCTAAGTGCTCTACTGTTTGTACAATTCAGATACTGAAAATTGGTGCAATTTTCATTCAGGCAGGCAGAGTAGGAAATCAAGTTATACCTAACATTACACCACCATTTAACCTTCAGACATTACAAGGTTAAAAACAATGAAGCAAAATGGCTTAAAATGCATTTTATTTTCAGATGTTTAATCTATATAAATCTAATTTAGCCTACAGGTTACAAGGTTATAGAAGTCTCTTCTGAAATCCAGCCAGACAACAAACAGATTTTCTAATTATAAAAAATAAAAGCCAAGTTAGATTTAGTTTGCATGTTATACCTTTGAGTAGCCTCCTATTTTGGACTAAGTTAGAATAATTTTGATCACTGCCAAATCATAATTAATTCAGCATGGTTTCTGACATTTCCCTATACTAAAGGGCTAAGGCTGCTATTAAGAAGAGCCTACACTGAGAAGTTAAACATTAGAACAACAAACCAAAAAACACAAGGCTCAAAGCTCACATGTCTACATGAACTGAGCTCAGGAGAATATTTAATATCATGTACTAGAAGTTTGTATTAAACCAGACTGTTCACCTTTGATTTCAAACTCTTTTTTTTTTAAGTTAAACTGTGTTTGCAGTGCAGCAATGAACAGGGACAGATGTCATAGTGTATGGAACTTGTAAATGAGTCTCAAAAATGTACTTAAGAGTCACTTTAAACTCACCTATGTAGTACCTTGGACTACTAGAACAAGATTTCAACACACAAAGGACTGGTTAAATTTTAAAAGCAATTTATGCATCTTCACGATCACTATGGCTCCATGAACCACATCAGCGCTCACCTCCCTGTCAAAGACAACTCATACAATGCTGCATAGGTTTGGCTCCACTCTCCTGGAAAAACTTTAAGTAGTTTTTATAACACTTTATAGTATGTGGTTTAATTAAAGCCCAAAGACATTCATTTAAGTAGAAGTGAAGGCTATACACAAAAGCCGCATTCCAGCAAATACTATTTTAATACCTTCGTATTTCACATCAGCATGACCAAATAAACTACACAAATTTAAGAATGTAAAGTAAGAGTTTTAAGAGACTGCATACTGGTGTACAGTGAAACTACATTCACCCATGGGACTATAAAACCATCTTGCATGAACAGGTGTCCAGTTGGTATGCAGGCAGCGCTGAAAGACTTCAGAATCACCCACTCTCCTTCTAGAGTAGCAAACATAAAACAGTTCCAAGTCTGACACTGCAGCCCCTTCAGCTGTTTCACCACTTTCATTCCAAGCTCCATGGAAGCTCCATGGAAGATTACAACTTTGCTTCAACATATACTAGGTTAAAACAAATTCAAAACAGTTTTTCTATCAAGTCAGATCAATGTTGCTATTCAATTTAACAACTGATTTTTAATCCAGCTAAAAGCGTAATTTAAAAGCACTTTTGTTTAACTGGTGTAATAGATCAGGATAATTCATGTCTGTTACTGCCATATTTTTGGGGCTTTTGTAAATCACTTAACCTCACATTGCACCGCTCTGTCCAACAAATACATGGGTCCTCTTAGAATTTTTGAAGGAATAATCTGTAGTTTGTTTTGAGATACCAGAGCAATAAGACCTAAAACAAAATACTGATTAAATACTACCCAAATACCAGGCGTTAGTAAATACAAGTATGAAAATATTCAGCTCTGAAACCTAGAGAAGTGAGAAATGGGGATTTCCAAACTGTGTGTGACCCCTGGTGGTAGCGATCTGTGCTTGCCTTTCACACCAACACCAAAGGACAGGAGCTGATAAAAGGGGAACAATTATATGGTTGAGTCTTTAAGAAACAGCATCCAAATCACATTGTTTCTTGCCCCTGTAACAGCAATTCTAGAAGAATCTCAGTAATTTCCTACTTTCTCCCATTCCAGATTTTCCAGTCAGGAATATTAAAACCTTTCCAGAATTATACTGGCACTAAAGTGCAGTACAGATCAAAAAGTCAGAAGAAACTGGGTGAATTTTATGTAGGTTCAGAGACCACGCTTCAGAGAGTCACAATTCCAGGTGAAGAGGAGAACAGGATCATTCTGTAAACTAGCATGATGGCCCACAGCAAGCACAGGAGTGACAAGACGGACTACACCAAGGGGCTCCCATCCTTTTACTGGTGATTAAATGTCCTTAATGGATACCACAGCAATTATTTCAATGGAGGTGAAGTTCAAGTTTGCCCTGAATTCATTTGCCACACTACAAACTCTGACTTAAGTCACTAAATGTGGTGCATAACAAGTGATAGAACAATAGGAAATGGCCACAAGTTGTGCCAGGCATGCTTTAGACTGGGTATGAGGAAAATTTTCTTCACTGGAAGCATTACCACGCATTGGATCAGGCTGCCCAGGGAAGTCACTGAGTCACCACCCTTGGAGGTATTTAGAAGAAGTGCAGGTGTAGCAGTGAGGGACACTGTTTAGTGCTGGACTTGAGAAAGTGATCCCCCAATAAGCACTTTGGTAAATAGCTGCTTTTTTTTTTTTTTTGAAAGGCAATTAAAATCCTTATTACAGAATTTGAGAAGGACAAGACACATAAATGTCTATTATACTTAAAATTTAATAAGCCACTTTCAATAATGTATTGTAAATACTGCAAGTAAATATTATGGGGAAATCGTGCAAAATAATTTTTGTTTTACATTAAATGTTTTAAGAAATCGAAATAAGCTGCCTCTTTGGAAAAACAAAACAAAAAACGCAACAAAAACAAAAAAGCCCCAATCCCACAAACAAACAAAACCCAGAAAAATAATTCAAAATCATTTGCAAGCCCAAAAGATCTGTTTGTCAAGCATTACCTTACCTAGCAATAAGAAACAAAAAACCAATCTGAAATAAAAATCTTGGAAACAACGTCCAACACTCTAAGAAAAGTAATTCTTTTTCTGATTTAGGGATGCAAAGCATAACCACTGTTTTCTGCTGCAAGAGTCAGGCATCGGGAGATCACTGTCAATTAATTAGGATCTCCATATCTAATACTTAGTAGAGGAAGAACAGGACTACAAGTTCCCAGTTATTACATAGCTTTTTTGTTGTTTCTTCTGACTTGGATGGTGTTCACAATCTTGGAATCAAACTGGCTATTTTCAAGCTTGCTCGCTTCTCTAGACTCACATTAAGTTAGTGTCTGGCTTTAGTCAGGCTGTGGGATGAACCTTATTCCCAAAATCCTGATCTGCCTTTCACACCATTCACCATTCCCTTTACCCGCCTACATAAACTCTTACCTCCTCCCAGGAGGAGCTGTAAATAAAAGGCTCAGAGGTCCATTATAGTCAACAAGAACCACACAAGAAGATTTCTATAAAGAACAGTTCATTAGGGCAGATGTTTTCAACACATCATTTCAGAGTCCACAGAACACCATTCAAAAATTACAAAAGGCAATTCATTATTACCCACACCAGCAGTAAGTCTGCACCTACAAATTAGAAATAACATACAAAACCAGAGGTACTTGCTGATGACAGAGGCAAAAAATATATAGGGAAGGATAGACTATATCACTTACCAAAGGCACTGAAAAGCTGGTAAAGGTCACTAGTTTTCCACTCTTTGGGAAAAGTAACGTGAAGAACATGATCTCGTTTTGGCTGCACTGTAAAACAAATGAGAACAGCTTAGAAAAGGATAAATTTTTCATCTGCCTGATCATATCAGCTGAAATAAAATTGATATCAGAGACTTGTATGCAGGAATATAGCCTTTTCCAACTGAAACAGTATTAACTGAAGATGTAATACCTGCCAGCCTCCAGCCACTTGTGATTTGCTGGTGAGTGCTTTAATCTGTTTCATCCAAAACAACCTGGATTAGCATACTAGAAACTCCTTGCTCACAAATTACAGGTTTACACAAGCACCTGAGCATCAGATTGAATGAAGACACAAGTAGCTAAAGAAAGAAATCCCTTTCAGAGAACAGGAGAAGCCTTGTTCCTTACATCTGCTATTTAAAACCAAAAAAACCCTCAAAATTTTTAAGCACCATTTGTTTAGCGCTATACAAGCCAAAGACTCCACAAGCTGTCTTGTTGCAATAACAAGCCAATGATGATCAAGTTATTGCTGTACGGCCTACTGAACAGCTAATCATTCAAAGGGTAAGTATTTGCAACCCAGTAGCGGAGAACTGTAACTGTAACAACTCCAGTTCCAGATGTTACAGCATCCTTTTTCTATTAATGGGAGAGAAGCAACTACTCCTAATCCTCCAGTATCGGTTAAATTCACTGCAAATCCTCTGTTAAACCTCTATACCTCCTACCTACTCAGGTGAGAAATATAGGATTCATACTCTTGCTTCGCAGTAATTTTGTGCAGCAACTTCACTCTCTTAAAAGGAGCGTTGTTAATACAGGGTAAGAAAAGATGATGATTAAAGCCACATTCATATATTTGACCTCGCATGTTACCAAGCTCCACTATTTCTGGAAAAAATGCACAAACCAGCTTTAACACTGACAAACACACCAAAACTTATCACAGTCACCTTGTCAACTGTGCCTCAACTTTTTTTCTTTTTTTTAAAGTCACCAAATATATCTACAACAGAAGTGTGGCCTTATTCTTTGCTTGGCTTATTTCTCTGCAAAAGTGCCCTTACAGACAACAAACTACCATACAGCTTCATCTAACAAGAGAGTTTAAATCTCAGAATAGAATGCAAGTTTCTAAAGCAGCCAGACAAACATGCCACCCTAGATGTACTTTCCGTTTGAAGCTCAAAAAATGTCTATGGTTCAGATTCCGTTGTAACATCTGCATCAGTCTGTTCTACAGGAGTAGCTTTCAGATAAAAGAGACAGACTTTCAGAAGCAGACGCTTTTTTGGCACCTCTCCTTGGCAAAGTATCAAAACAATCCTGTAAGTTGGCTAGCAAGTGGAAGTAGCATCTTTACAGCTTAGTGGCTTTGGCATTCTCTCAATGACCCGAAGTATTTAACCATTCTTCCACTCAGTATCAAACGGTTGGGGAAAGAAGTACGCAACAGAATTAGACAACCATTCCAGTAGATCTGCAGAGGCAGAGCTCAGTGATCTGATCACCTAGCTGCATTTAAAAATTAAATATATGCCCTTACAGCTTATATTTTCCTCTCTAGTACTTACTTCCATCTTTCTAGAACTGCATCCTGTTATCATTAAATTAGCATCTAACAAATGGTCATCCTCCAGCCTAAGCTTTCCGACGCATGGAGTAGGAAATGTCTTGACATCAATATTGCAGCCAAATGGGTATAATTTTTGAGACATTCATGTATCTGACTTCACAGTATAAAATTAAGCTTTCATCTAGTTGAGAACTAGATTGAACTCCAGGACTTCACAGTTTTTAAGACATCACATCAGTAGTAACACTCATCTGAAGTTTTCTCCCTCATAGTGTCACATCCCAGAACAGTAAGAACCTCTTTATTAGTAAAATCTGTTTTCATTTAACTGTATTAGGAACTTATCACAGCCCTGGGTTTGTAATCAAAAATAACTTGAAATGTAAAAATATTTCAAATAATATTTTTCCACTTATGTAATCAGTCTCACGTGGCAGAAGAATTCTGATGTTTTGATTGAGGCTAAGTAAAGGTACTGCCACATGCAAATTGATGAGTGAGGGCGGCCAGAAGATTTTCAGAACCACTTGCTATTGACTACTTTGTATCCTGTATTTACTGCTGGGATGAAACAAGAGGGGGAGAGTGTTAAGACTTCACTCTGCATGTTGCATTGTGGGTTAGAATGGGGACCCAAAATAACCCAAAAGCTGTTAACTTCAAACTCTGTAACATTTAGTTACAATAGTTTAATTTGTTCTAGTCAGTCCCCTTTATAAGGCAGATTTTCTGGTCAAAGTGGAAGAATTTACAGCTTTACTATTTGCTGTCCTGTGTTTTAGATATACAATAATTGATCCTTAGAGTTCCTACTCCAGAAATGTTTTCAGGATGGAGGTCAGTTTATAATGGAATAAGCTACTTACAGTCCGGTCCTTCCAGATTGAGATACGGTATGTCCATTACTCTCATAAGAAATAGCCTGAAGAAAAACAGAAAAGCACCATTAGCAAACTTCTGCCTAAAGACCTTTTAATAAGCATTCCCTTTTATAGTTTTTTTTTTAGATGTTGTTTCTGAAGAAGCAGAATTAATCATCCTAACCATATCTGAAGCTATATTAAAACAAACAGACTCGCTAATTAAGTCAAATCCATTTTCCAACAATCCAGATTCATTGGCATCAAGCCAGTAAGTTTCTTTATTCAACGAAACAAGAACAAAAGAAGCCCCAAACTGTTCCTGTTGAAAACAATTAAAATAAGTGGGGAACTGAACTCTTAGAAAGTAGCAGCTCTGCACAGTAAGAGCCAGTTAAACGGTGGATAGTGCAAAAGCTGTCATTCTAAATGCACATATACTTTCCCACTTCCTGCCTTAGACAGAATGGATCTTAAAACCCTAAAACTGCAAAAGCCATCATGACATTTTAATGGAGAAACAAAAATTAAACTAATAAGGTTTGTGTGTGTCAACATAAACCTTACTTTATATTAAATTAATCAGATGTGCAAAGTTGTATCTATGACATTAAACTACATTAATTCACAGTTATTTAAAAGCTATACTGACCAAGCTAAAAAAATATTATCTCCTACAACGTTCGGAGGCTACAGCCAGATCACATGGTCAGGTCTATTCCTCAATATACAACATTGCAGAAACTTTGAGGTACTTTGAGACAGCCACTTGGAAGACAATTCCTTCTGTGGCAAGTCAAGTAAAATATGGAAAGCAAGGTTGTGATTGTGCTACTTTGCAGCAACATATAAGAAGTCTGAAGTAGTCAACATTCCGCACTGAGCTAGGATGAAAGTTTTCACAGTTGTGTGATGAACTGTGGAGAGAAATGGACACAGCTGAAAAAAGAAAAGGCATCTTTTTAAACCCAGATCAGTTTACCAATCCAGCTCAGTAACTAGTGCTCAGTAACACATGTGGCTGAAAGCACAAGGACAGCAATTGTTTACTCCTACACTGAGATCGAAAAGTTATTGGTCAAACTGTAGAAAAGTACATTGATGTCCTTTTGTGATAACTTTGCAAAGAAAATTAAATTAATATAGAAAAGCCAAGGGAGAAATTAACTGACTTGCAATACATGCCAGAGAACCTAACTCCCTGGTGAGACATCTTCCACAAACATAGCACAAACCCAAGCTATTAGCACATGTCAAATTTTGGTTTCTAATATCCCTTTGTATGAAAAAAAAATATTTCTAAGATAATTGCTATTTCTACAGATCATTGTACTATTCAGCTCAATAAAACACGGCGTTTTCATTTCTCTACACCTCTTTTAACCCCTGTCTCCAGCTACATCAAAGGAAAAAACAACATTCAAACCAAGATCTAAATAAAACCGTCATTAAAAGTTTGAGAGGGGCTTGGAGGTAGAGAAAGAGAGGTGAGGAAAAGGAGGTGTTGCTCTAAACAAAACAAGTCAAAAAATTTCAAATCAACTCTAAAGCATGTAACACAATACAGCATGCAAATTATACACATAAGAATTTAGATATTACAATACAAAAAGTCCCATTATCTCAACTCATAAGCATTCATCAGGGATTACTCACAGTAGATTGTTCACATGATTTTTCAACGATATTGTATACACAATGAAGCATAAAGATTACAGAAATGCATCTCTGGAATTCTTGACTTATTGAGTTGTTTATCACATAACTTACTGCATTATACCTAAAAGAGTCAAACAACCCTAAGGCAAAGTCTGTTTTTAATCAGTTCCACTTGTACAAGAAGTTGAAACTAAAGATTTTCCTTATGTTCATCATTAACCTATATGAACATTAACTTACGTACTGGCCACCACTCCTGAATAGCAAGCCAGGAAGTTCTATAACTTTGCTGACATAATGAAAGAAGTCCAAATAACTATTGATAAAAGTATTACTGTCCTTTGAAGGCTAACTTCATAAAAAATGAAAGCTTGATTTTTCAGCTTTAAGTTTATTCCCACTATTCACATTCATGACAAGTTGATTCAAAAAAAGACCATTTCCAAAACCCTATATTGAAATTAAGACTTTATAAGAAACCCAAAGAATCATGAAGTGGTCTGCTGTAAAGAACATTTTCCAGACTACAGCAACTATGACAATTAGTTCAAACTGAGAACACTGTTTCTAAATCATGGCCTTACTATCAACTACTCTGTTCAGCTCCTTTCAGGAAAAACTTTTGTGACAGATAGTATAACTTTCAGTTGTTTAGCTTACTGTTTGCATGTTGCAGTTTGTGTTTTGCTTGAAGAACATGACTACAGCACAAAGTAAAAGGTTTCCTTGTTCTGACTGCTGCCCACAGGATCAGGTAGAACTTCTAGAGGAAGGAGGAAGATAGATTTTTTTTTTCTCTCCAGGAAGAAGAGAGGATGCTCGGCTAGGGAAAGCTTCTAGACCACAAAACTAGAAAAAACTAGGTGTAGCAGGAAACTAGCTGGCAGTCCAGAGCATACCTGCAAGAAAGCCCCAGAAGCAACATACTTACTAGGGACCTTCAGATAACTAGGTAAATCGCACAAGTTACAGGTGCTAAACAGACCAAGTGCTGGAAGTAGCAATCTGATCTGCAGAGATATACTCAACAGAGCAAAAGACTTGTTCACTTCAATAGCCAACAGCTTCAACTTCTATCACGTAGTTAAATCTATTTTTCTTTAAAAAAATAAATAAATGGGGTAATCTTATTCTGATTCTATGATTTCCTAATTTGCTTTATAGTTAAAAAACAAGCTTTAAAAATACAAGCCTATAAGGAAAAGGTGAGACAGTCTCATCTCTAAGCTCTGACTGAGGTAAGGTGCAGATGTTAGTTAGAATATGGCAAAGTTTCTAAGATCATGTGAAAGTAAGACATGGCAAGTCTTCTAAGTTTCCACGATTTAAAAATTAATATATTGCTTGTCTGAAACAAGAAGCTAAAAGTTCTGAATAATGACAGAATGGATAAACTTCCTTTCCCCCCCCCACCTTGTAAATAGTGATTTTCAGATGTTGCTTTAAAAAAACCCAAATGCACACGTTTGTTCTCCTCATAATTTTTTGGTAACTTTCCCTTTTGTTAGAGCTGGGCGGTGTTAACTCTGAAGCCAGAATAGACATGGCAGGTGCTCTCTCAAAGTGTCCCTGTTAGAGGAATGTCACATTTGAAGTACACAACTTGAAAAAGCTTAAATTTAACCTATTATTGTTACAGTTTTAGAAGTTTCAGTTTGCTCTTGCTGTAGATACACATCTCTAGAAAGAACTGAAATAATTTTGGTTAATGACTGGAAAAAAAAATAACCCCCTCAACTGGCATGTGCTGGTGTTACAGAAGACCACCCTGTGATAAACCTTAAAATGAAATTATGCTGATCAATTCTATCATCATCTTCACTCACAAATCAAGCAGACACTGCAGGTCTGTGTTCAATCTAAGGAACATACACACAATTTATAACATCTGCTAGAATATATGGAGTTATTGCCTCACATGTCTCAGTGTCACGAGAATCTCCTATCTGCTGTCACTACAGTCATTTGGCTTCCAAACCAATGAAAGATGAAAGCCATTGATCTTGATCATTCCCTCATTTGTGTGTGCCATCTGAAGCTAAAATAATTACTTTTGCCAACTCCTATAAGATGGGGTTTGAAAGGATGGAATTTGTCCTGAATGTAAACAAACTAAAACACTAGGAGCTTATTAATTTCAACTCCTTCCCCTTTACATGACAGGTTATACTACCTTTGGAAGCTTCATAAGGAAAAATCTACACGTTAAATATGCAAAGAATCAAATCTGTGCATAAAAGAGTTCTAGATGTCTCAAGTCTTACTTTGATTTGTTCAAGTAATTTGCATAAAGATTCAATTCAAAAGCGAAAAATTGATCCTAGCATCATTCCATAAACTACTACTTATATGTTTATTATGTGCTTTTAAAAAACAGGTTACTTGAGAATGTTAATACAATAGCTTTCTGTTATTTGGATTGACATTATATTAGGGACATTTTAGTTTTCCAGACTGTTTAGCATACTCAGTTTTAACTATCACCATTTTCTGAGTGTCCTATAACATAAAGAACAGCTGACCGGTTTTCCATCAGTTCCACTACTCCCAAAGCCTACTCCAGAAATAGTTTTCCAAATGGTAAACATATTCCCAACACTGGTGTGGACAAGGCCATTAAAGCACTCCAGTCCAGGTTCTTTTCTAAGTAACCTTTTCAAGGTTAGTGGAAAGTAAACCGTTATTTTCAAAAGAAGAGGTATTTACTTTACAAATCCTGGCCTCTCTGCAGCATTACTAGCATGAACCAGAAAGCCAAACAAAACTGAAGTGTAAAGAAAAATGCAGTTTGCCATTGATTCTGAGGCTAGAGACATATATTCTACGGGTAGTGTTATATTTCCACACTTCAGCAGGGCTTTTAATACAACAGCTACTTACTTGTTAAAAAAAGGTTCAATGAGTTCTGATCTAGCAGACACATGGTTTTTCGGAGGACTGAGGAATGAACCTGAGGAATGAAGAAGAAATTCAGTATGTAATAAGCAGCTACAGATAACTCTAAGGAGAAGGTTTAAAAGAAGACTACGTAGATACCCAGGAAATTAGCCATGGAGATGAAGCACAGTCCGGTAATGTAAGCATCATATCCTGCTTCATGAAGTTGTTCAGAAGCTGTATCGTAACTTGGAAACCCTTCTGCACTTTCTGAGGAGAAAAAATAATTTGTAAACATGTTGTCACAGAAATTTAAGGCAGCCCTTTTGGTTTACCCACACAATTATTTTGTCAGAACATAACATCATTTGGGTAGTTTTATATGATTTTCAGAAGCTCTGAAAAAAGCCACAGTTCTGTTTTGTATTTTTAAGTAAGAATAGGCTCCTAGGACAGAAACTCCTTTGTATTAAAAGCTGTTAATTCACAGACCTACTTAGCCAAAATGGAGTATTAATTCCAACATAATGACAGCAGGATTTGCCACACAGCAATTTTTTTCCCAACTGCCTTGCATGTGAAAGAACAGACATTCAGGCTAATTGAAAACACTTCTAACCTGTTAGCTAACCACCCAATTGACTTACAAGTGAGATTTTTCAAGGTATTGAAACAATGAAGCTGCAACTAAGTCACTAAAGAATGTCTTTATTCACAAACATGCTTGGTGTTTATGTGAAGACCTCGAGAAGTATCCCTGGAATCCCCTCTGAAAATGGGAGCCTTAAAAGACACTGCTCTGAAGAGGAGTGTTGAAAAATGCCTAAGTTTCGGTAATAGATAAGTAAGTGCACATCACACTTCTTTATTTATCATTTAATTTTTTCTCACTCCCAACATCAAAGTCGTTTAACCTCTGTAGCCAGTTTCTCAACGTGTAGAAAGCTGGCTTGTTTTCTTCTAGAAGTTATACTGAGAATAGGACTGGAAAAACAAAATTAAGATACAGATTGAAAAGTGAATTCTATAATTTCATTTCATTTATTGCATTCTACCATAGCAGAAGCAGCTAAAACAATGAAGAAACATCACTAGAATTTAAAACTGTGATACAGAAATACTAGCATAACTTACAGAATGGAAATTTGTAAGCTTATACACTTGTTGGATTTTGTAACAAGAAACTTGAATCAAAATGTTATTTTGCTACTCTATTTTTATATATATCAAGCCTTTTTTTCAGATGAGTCCTTGTAATATTTATTTTTAAAAATAGTTGTCTGAGATTCAGACAACATTAAAGTGGACGAACTGAAAAGGACATTTCTTAGTGCTTATTTTTTTTTTAATAGATACACATGGAAAAGAAAGCATAAATGAATGGTTAACAGATGTATTCTAGTATTTTTAAAGATGCTTTGCTTTGGATGTTCTGAACTACATTAATCATCTCTGATTGAATACTAACACTTCCGAGTCAGTTAACCATTATGGTCCTATTCTAGTCAAGAAAAAAAATATGGTGAAATTATTGTTTTATATTATGCAGTAAAAATAGTTCTTGACAGCTGCCAAATTACATTACATCCTGAGAAGAAGCTACAGAGGATACATGACTAAAAGGTTTGCATGCAATTACTGTACACTCCATATGCATGGTGTTACTTAGGCCTAGGCACCAATGGCTCCTGCTCATTGTCCAAGAAGGTTGTAGATTATCCATTTTATCATCTCTCCTGTTACTACAGATTAAGTGCATCTGCTCTGCACATTCAGCAATGTAAAAAAGTATGTCTCATCTTGTTTTTGACCAAGCACTGAGACTTTCCCTTCTAACATATTCTACTGTTCAGTATTACTCTCCCTTTTCTAAATCAGCAGCTTAAGAAAAATTCCAGAAGCTTGAGATAAGTTTGCCCTTTGATTAAATACCCTTTCATTCACCTTAGAGCAAAGAAAGCTCTAAAGAAGCTTTAATAATTTCTAAAAGACACATGACTAGCCACTACTGTGCAAGTTTTCTTGGCGTGTCTATTAGAGTGCTCTGGCTTTAATCTGAAGGACAAAATAAGCAAATGAAAGTTTTAAAACAATTTCAATTTACTCATCAAAAAAACAACCTAAAAACCAAAATGCCATCATTAGAAGATGAGGAAACTGCTGTTCACTGAATACATCCATTCTTCTATTATCTGAAATAAAGTGGAAGGATTCCTACTGGCTTCCTGTCTTTAAAATCCCTTTCATCAAAACACTAAGTATTAATAGAGAAATTTACATTTCAGACCAAGAACAAAAATAATCAAAACACTTGTTTTCTTCTGAAAGAGGAAAACATTTAAGAAGTAAGACCATTTTGATATATCCTTACCAACTTTAGGAGGGCTGAATGGCACCTCTTTTAGACGCTTTTCCAGTTCTGCAAGGGATGTGTTATTAATGATCTCCTGCAAGAAAAGACACCAGTAACTGCCAATGCCAAACACATTTTCCCCTGGAAACTGAAATCAAATAGGATAAAATGAGTATTTACTGCAAGAATTTATACATAGCCTCATTTCAAACTAATACACCAGGGAAGTCTACCAAGAGAAGTTTTAAGAAGTTAACTTGCCACACCTACAACACAGTATCTATGAGTCACAAGCATTTACCAATACTTTTCAGAATTCTTGATGATGAATTACAGCAAAGTAACAGTTCTATTTGAGTCTGGTTCGTGCGTGATACATGTGTCAGAGCAAAAGGCAACATGAAACCACAAGACAAAGTAACCTAAATATTGTTCATGTTAGTGGAAGGCATTCAAGGTGAGTACTGAAGTGTGCCTGCTGACCAGACGTTCTTGAATAATACATGTAAATATTGCTGATTAAAAGAAATACAAAGACAATGAAAAAGCCTGATGACCAGAAAGATGCTCCTACACTTCAGCTTAGCTGAGTTGCATTACTGAATCTATATATGCTTAAATGAAATGTCACAAAAAGATATACAGATTGAATTTGAGCAGAAGTTCAAATGATGCATTATGTTGGCATCCCAAAGTACCATTTGGTAACAATAGCCTAAAACTCAAGTGTCTACTGTAAAAATTACAGATATCAACATAACCGTACCAAACAAAACTTCTGCAGGATTATTAGTTTTTAGAACACAAAAGTTTCCATTTTTCCTACAGTTGTATGCAAGACAAACCTGAAAATATTTAAGTACATTTTAATGAGAATTTTTGTTATGCAATGCTCTCGAATCAGAGCGGTATGCAGAAACATAGATACTGCTTCATCAGCATGGTTTTTAATTAATTCATTCCAAAGGCGCATAGGAAAGCAAGAGAATATAAGGACTTATCTCAATACTTCTTTGGAAGAATAAAACTCCTGCTACAAGAGTTTTTAAGAGAAATGTGAAATTTTTTTCTCCTGCTGACAACCCACTGAACAGCAGGCCACAGAGCAACCTAACGATGATGTTCAAGCACCTTTTTCTACACAAATCTAAGTCAGCATTCACAGTATTCTAAAAAGTGTCGACTACAGCAGCAGCTCCCAGGTCCTATTTTGTTCATGAATAACACCTTTTATTCCCCCTCCTGAGGAGATATGCAATTTTGTGCTAATTTACAAGACAAAAAAAACCTGCTAATCACAACTTAAATAGCAAAAACTCTGCATATTTTGGAATTCAGTGCTGCTAAGTTAGCTCCGCAATAAACCGAAAGTCACCTGTACAAAGTAAACATTTGTATTCTAAAAAAATCTATGTTTAAATAAGGGATTAAAAAAAAATAATTCTTTTACAAAAAAAGGAGCATCACAGAAAATATTTAGCCTTTTTTCTCTTAAAAAAAGTTATTTTTTTCCATACACACTTAAAGCAAACTTCTGTCTTCAAATCATTCTATAACATTACATTAATTTACCTTAAAAGGTTGTGTACTTGCCATCAGTTTAGTATCCAATAGCCTAGAAACAAAGCAAGAGCCTAATAAGTTGAAATGGAAGAATATCCATTTTGCCAAACCCCCAGAAATGTTTTGGTGATTAGCTGGGAAACAGCAATTTCACCCTAGTGAAAAATTACTCTCCCGTCTTAGAGCAGCCAAAACACTTCAGTATGAAAAAGCTGAGCAATCACAAGAGATGCAAACAATAAGTAGCAAATAAATCTTATTCAAATGTTGTGCAGATTCAAAATACCAAACACCATGCCAGAAACAAGGGGGTACTACATCTTTGGCAATAAGTAGAACAATAGCATTGCTCTTCTGAGAGAGATGCTACAGACTATTTTAAAAACTGTATTTATCTAATTTATTCCTAGTTTTATTTCCAGTAACAGCTAGGTTACAGCGCTAGGACAAATACTATCAGCTTGCTAGAAGAATACTAAAACAGCTGAAAGTTTGAATGAAGAACTTACCGGGGAAAGACACATGATGTTACTTCCTTGAACTCACTCAGGTCCTAATTTAAGATTAAATTAGAAGATAAAATCCAAATAAGTTAACTGTTTGCCAGTCCCAGGGTGTTAGATAGCAGTAGCTACAATTACCCAGTCAGCTTCTAAAACTGAGATACAGTGATTAAACTCTCACCTCCTAAGAACATTACCATAAATACCACCTACGATTACACAGAACTACAAATTAATTATTTCTGATTTGTCTGTGATTCTTAAAAGAAACGTTCTATCACCTCCAATACCCTATTCTATTATATAACCTAGACTACCTCAAATTCCAGCTGTGTTAACGTGTTCCCAGCATTTAGTATGTCAATGGAATATAAGCAGTCACTCTGGGTGGGCAGTGGATGGCCTACTGGTTTAGATCTTTCAGGTGTCAATAGTACAGGGGAAAATGACAACTGCTTATGTTCTAACACCCTCTGAACTTCCCAAACTTCCTTCTCCCTTCTCATAATCAAGTCTTTCCTGTGACACCCACAAGCCCTTGAGGACTGCAAGTAATATAACCATGATGCAGGCCACACTTCCCGTGAGACCTTTGGCTTCTTCAGACAAGGTCCTCAGCACCAATACATTGCTTAGTTAAACTCAATGGTTATACTATTGCAGTCATGAGCTGTTCCATGTCAGCGAACATGAAAGTATGCTCCCTCCAATTATTCCAACATTCCATCTCTTCACCCCAATGAACATCAATCCTGCTACAAGATTTCTTAGCATTCAATTAATGTTACTATATGAATATACTATATTATATTAATGTAAAATATAACAATAAATATAAATCTATAAAAGAAATATAAACATAAAAAATTATAGTATATTATATACTATATTATTGACGGTTGGACTAGGTGATCTTGTAGGTCCTTTCCAACCTTGTGTTTCTATGAAAACATGTATTCCCACTTTGTAAACTACAGGGGGAAAAATGCCACACAATAATGCTGAAGCTCCAAACCAGTATCTCAGCAAGTCCATCAGTTAAATTTACCTGTCATTATCCAAGCAGTTTATGAAGGACTAACAGACATGAGCAGAAACCACAATTCAATTCCAATGTTTAATTTGAACATTTCAAAAACATAAAGGAGAATTCAATCCAGTTAATTCTCCTACATGAAAACATCAAGGCAGTAGCCCAAAAGTAACAAGTGTTCTTTTTAAAATACTTTTCCACTGTTCTTAACACTGTCGTATGCTTCCACTCACAAAAAAGTTTGGAGATTAGACTGAAGACAAACACATTAGGGCATTTACTTCATCGTCTGAACACTCAGAGGATTACTCACATCAGGTAGGGGACAATAGAACTGGTGTATGGTATGCATAACATCTAGTAGCATATTGTGCCCAATAACAAGCTTGCCCTGTGAAGAGAACATTCAATGTTAGTTACTTTTCCAGTCACAGCCACAGCAATGGCAATATGTGAAAAGCACCTACCCCAGCTGCTAGCCAAGTGCATCTGGGAACAAACACAAATCAGCCCTCCCCATTTGCTCTCTGCCTGCCCCACACATTCTTCCATCCTCCCAGAGCAGCCACTCCTTTTTCTTCTACTCCACACCACTTATCAGAGCCTTCAGCAACAGATCGAAATGTTGAAAACATGCACTAGAACAGCTGTTTACAACTTGGTGCAATTTAGTTAAGACTGAAGCCAAGTGATTTCTCAGTCAACAAACAAAAAAACCCAAAAAAAAATAGAGAGAAAAGCCACTTTAACTTGCATTTCGTCTTATCTTCCAAATCGTAAGCAAAAGAATGCTTTCTTTGAATTAATTTTTTTTTTTCAACCAAAGGTACATTAAAAATCATATTAACTTACAGAATTAGCAATGGCATGAACGACTCTGGAAAATCCTACCGCATCATTCAATTCTTCCTGTACGCAAAGATTCTGACATTAGTGAAATAAATACTGTCAAAACTGTACCTGCCAACTGGTAGACACACCTGTTTGGCTCAAATTATTTCTCAAACATAACTAAGAACAGACCACAGAGGAAATGTCAGTGTTTGGAAGATATATGAGGTCAAAGCAGGACGTTGTGACAGAATTCCTGTTTTGCTTTTTGGAAAAAGAGATGTCACATTAGTTGAGGTTTCCATTAGATATCTCTTTCCCTCTTAAGAAGCATTCTGCATGCAAGCACTATTTCTCCACCCAAGTTGATTTCATCTTGAAACACAAATCACAAGAGTTGTGATCAAGAATTCCCACAATTCAAGTCTTAAGACTGCTTGAAATTTGCATCAGACTCAGTAAGCACAAATACCAGTGCTGAGAGTGCCTGAAGCAGTGCTGAGAGTGCCTGAATGCACCAGGCATGACCTTCCAGTCAACTTGTCACTACAGTACTCGCGTGCAGCATGATTTATCAAGAAAAGTCAGATGCCATATTAACTCAGACAACTAAGAGCAAGGAAGTTTTGTAACAGAGTACTACTCCAAGGACAGATTGTGAATCCAAATATTGTGAAAACTTGCTCCAGAATTTCTGCAAGACTATTTGCAATGACTATTGTTATATGGTACTAATAAATGCAATCCACTGGTGTTTCCTGTTACTAGACCACACTTCTCTGATGCAGCAGATTCACATCAGGAAGAATTAACTTCTCCAGAATATTGGTTCAGTATTCTACAATTACTCGTTCTTTAAAATTTTGTATAGAGTCTTGGAACTCTTCTTGCTCTATTGCAAAGCCTAAGTTATCTGGTAGAATTTAGAGGATCAATTTCAGACAACAGCCACAGCCAAACAAAAGGGAAATACTACCAAGCCCTGACACACAGTTTCGCACAGATGATTGAAGTCCTAGATTCTCCCCTTCCTGTTCCATGTAAACTAACTAAAAGAAACTTTTTTACCTGTTCTTTCGCTTGTTTCTGCTGTTCTCTTCTTTTTCGTTCTTCTTCATTTACCTTACTAATAACAATGTATCTCTCCTTCTAAAAATTAAAAAATGTATAGTTTGAGGAATGAGTGTGAGAAGTTAGTATTTAAGACACTTCAAGTTTCTGAGAATTTACATTGTAAAGAAAATTAAGTCATACCTCAGAAGCATTTACTTGGCAACATGACTGTTTCTGTTGTAAGCACCACTTTCTCACCTACTCCCAAAAGCCTACTTCAGAAAGCTGTATTAGATTCTTCCACCAAACCTAACTTTTACTAAATCTACTTTTTACTTCTGACGAAAGGTTATCAGTGTTTCCTGGTAAATAGTGGATTTCAAATATCTTTCGAAGTAGAGATTTGTGCTGGGAAGTGAAGATACAGCATGAGGTACTTTTCACCTATATTGAACATCAGATCCACTACATCTTAAAATACCCCTTAGCTTCCTTCTGAAAAAAAAATAATACTAAGCCACACAAATACACATATGTTGGTCAGATTTAATGTTTAGACACATGCTCGCTGTATTCCATTTATGTTTCACATTTTGCATAACACAGCTCAAGTCAGATCTAAAAGTCAGAAGAGCTGGTAAAATTGAGAAATACAATTTCCTTTGAACAGAACAAGAGTTACAGGCAGTATCATGCCTAGTTACCTTATCTGACTCCAGAGTTTCAACATGGATACCTTTTGGATACCTACATCAAAACAAAAGAAAAGTTAATATAAGGAGTTACTACTTTGGCATTTAGTGTACTGAAACCACAACAGTGATTTGCTAATTTTGTGTTTCATTGTTATTGTATGTCTTAAGTGCAAAAAACCTATTAAAAGTTCCTTCTTACTTTAAAATAATGGAAAATGTAAAGCAATAGGCTAAATTGGCCTCCTTACGTTACCTAACAGCACTAAAACGTATTTTCTCATGCAATTTCCCATCCCATTGCTGTGAAACCTATAGCTTCTTATCTTAGTGATAGTAAATAAACATCATCTAGCTATTTCATCACAATCTAGAATCTCTACTTCCAAGAAACCCAAAAGAACAGTGAGATAGCTCTCACTCACTTGCAGCCACAAGACAGCCTCTTTGGTGACTGCATGCCTTCAATATGTCACTTACACTGGGATTTATAAACAGCCCCGAAGTTCCTGCTAACATAAGCTCCAGTAAGAAATATTAATACAAACGCCATTACATCTGCTACAGGGTTGCATTGCTCCATCACCATCACATTTAATTAGCAAAGTACTACCATATACAGAGCAGCCAACCAACAGCAAAGGCAGAGAATATTGTCTTTCACTGCCTAACAAGTAGGTATTACTTCAATCTTCCCACTATAATAAACTAACCACAATTATATAACCGCTGCAGAACCATCATGGTCCCTTCGCCTTCTGGCTACTACTAACACTAGTACTAGGGAACACATACTTGAGTACTATTGTGTCCTTCTCCACCCTGACTTCTCAGATAATTTTTAACCTAGACCACACTTCCAAATTGTTTTATGTCACAGACCTTGGATGCATCAAAACACTGTTGCACAACAGAACACTTCAACAGAGAAAATGACCCATGAACAGTTCAGGACACAAGGTCAATCAATAACTTCACTGTTTTCGGCTCCATGCTAACTTCTCAACTTTGCTTTCTCTCCCCAATGCATACACACAGTGTACACAGCTGTATACATCTAAAGCAACACAGCTGAACATTAAAAAAAAACATCCATATAATCCACAAACATACTCTTCCATCCACTGAGAGAAGATACAAGAAAACGTTTCAGCCAAACAAAATACTATGTGCTACTGAAAGCTATAGACATTCTATCAATATATTTTAAAATTCCCACAGGAAAATTCTGGAAAACACCTCTCTCTTTCAGATTAGATCTCAAGCTCCCTTCTTGAGATTCCATTTTATAGAGAGAAGCTTTATTTCATCCACTTCCAGTGTGAGCAACAGAGTGCCAGATACAGTTGCAATCCCGAATTAACTAAATATACAAAGAACTATTTCCACTGTATTTTTCACATTTTTCTTGTGCAGTCAGAACAATGAAAACCTCATCTCTACAGCCTTATAGTTTCTCCTAAGGCCTCAAGGGTACATTTAGGCAAAAATGAGGGATAAAGTAAGACAAGGAAGAAGATAATTTCTCCTAGGATTAGGATTTTTAAGTCATCAGAAATGTTTACACTTGGCATCTAACAGAAAACCACAAAGATACCAGTTCCTACTATAGAACTAGCCATTTTTCAAGTAAAGCCCGCAATCTGTATAAGCACATGCACCTCCTGTTGTCTAAAAACCTGTTAAGTTGCATTTGTTACATCATTCCAGGCTGTACCGTTCTATTCACAGATTTTAGATACGAATGATAAAATAAATACTAATCTTCAAAATATTCAAATGAATCATCACAAACCAGTTTAATGCAACTTTTCTCCAGAACATTATAAAAGTCTTCTCTTAAAGGAAAAAAAAAAGGCAACCTCTAAATTAATCACCTCCAAGGTTAGGTAGATCATATCTTATGCAGATTTCTTATCAGAAATACTAAAAATATACAGTAAGGCAGTATTACCAGTAACTTACTTCCAGCTCAAGGTCTGATAAATTAATTTCCGCTGAAATCTAAAATCAAAAGACATTGTGTTACCAATACTCTACTTACAGAGGTGTTTCAAAGTAATAATGTTCAAAGCCAGCTCCATGTTCATTTGTAGACAGATTTTCAAAGCATAAGTCACTGCTACCAGAACCTATGGGCTTGGAAGGGTCTTAATGAATTCTGATGTTTGGTTGTCAAGCTGTAAAGGCATTTACACCTGGTAAACATGGCACATATGTGGTACAGCTGGTAAATACGTTCCAGGCACACCCGGTATATGGAGTAAATACGTGGTAGTTACCTACATATCTTCTCATAAGCAAATACTTTGTAGTCATGATTGCTGAATACAGATAGAGCGATGTTACCTTACCTCCAGCTTCACAATGTTCTAGTATTTTTTCACTTTTAAAATAACTGTACTCTCCAAACAACTGGACGCCAGAGCTAAATAGACTTTGGGAAGGAGACCCACTAAAACCAGTTTCAATATACAGTGTTAACTATGAATTACTGACACCTCAAGAGATTTGAGAAATTAATTTATTAAATGCATAGCCAAGGCTTACAGAACGCTTCAGAAATAGCAAAAGGAGGCTCATATACACAAGCTACTTCTTGGCTATACTTAACTATGTTGCCACTACATGCGTAAGTTATAACTCATGACGCAGAATATGACATCCATACCAGTTGCCACATTTTCTCAACTTTCAGAGATTAGTCAAATGCAGATTTTGCTACAGTTAGCACAAGTAAAGACATTCTTCCTCCTTGTCACTCCCCTAATTCTATTTGTATGGCCAAAACAAGTAATATTTCTGGAAGGCATTAAATTTCAGAAACTGACCCTGTACACGGCTCCAGTTCCAAACTTTCCTTTTCTTCATTCTTCAATAAGTCTTCTATCTGTTCCCTGGAAGAAACAGGTTATTTGCTTCAATAACTACTGTTTTCTTTTAACAATGTTTACAACTTTCCCCAAAAGACAAAAAAAACCCCAGTTCATAACAAAAAGAGAACTATTTCAAAACTACAGAGCTAATAAAAATAGCTGCAACAGAGAAGCATGTCACTCTTCTTTACGGTTTAGTTCCAACAACGTCAGAGGGTACTAAACGATTTTACTTACACTACTTTCTCAATGAATTTTTTCTGATCTTCAGGAATTGTTACAGGACACTTTGTGGCATTAGGAGAAAAGTATGCTAGAGATCCTGCACCATTGGCCTGAGACCGTTTTTCATCATACTGTTCCCTTAGCTGTCTTTCTTCTTCCTGATTTAAATATGGAATTCCTAAGGGAAATAAAAAAAAAAAAGACATTTAGAAGCTCATCATAATTAGAGATAAATTTGTATGATTTAACAAAGACTTATTACTAGCCAAGCATTTGCCAGTGTTACACCTCTGAGGGCTCAAAACATACCCTTCCAGTTCAGTCATCTGTTCTGCACCTCGTTCTTTATCTGTGTCTATACAGGTTTCCTTCTAGCACACACCAGATTAGCGGGCACTATCGGCCTTTTAAGAACTATATGCCTCCCCTACACAGGCATGAGCCTAAGGACTGCAGGGCTGTAGATCACAATCACAAAAATATTTAGCACTCCTCTTTCTTATCTGCATCACTTCAGTAAGAGACTGCAGCAGCACCTATTGGAATGCACTGACACCTTTTCTAAAGCATTAGTATTGATCCATTAAACAGCTACATAACTTGTTACTCTATCTATTTATGTTTACTCACCAAACAAATATAAGCAACCAAGCACTTAACTAAATAAGAATCCTATTCTATTGAATCTATACAATGAACTTTTGGAAAGGTAGTAACTAGCAGCACAACTGTAGATTGGAAAAGAATACATTTAAGAACTTAATTATGTGTTAAGAGAGTATAACGAATGGCTGCCTTTTTCTTTTTGCAGAAAATGAAGAAAGATATAATCAGAAATTTTGCAAAGAAAGAAAGAAAGAAGCAACCACAAATAAAACAAAAGAACTCACCGTTGCGAAAAACTTTATTAAAATCAAATCCTTGGTTTGCTAAAAAATCTATACTTGAACTCTGCAACAAAAGAAAATAACTTTACAATTGGCAAGAGTATGCGTGGCATAAAAGGATCAATTAGGTTATTTTTACATTCTTAAGAAATCATACTAAGTCCAAAGTCAAAAACCAAGTTTGTGACCCTAAAGAAGCCACAATGAGTATAGGCTACGCTACTTTTGTTATTTAATTTCAAGTTTGATAAAGTACAAGAACAATGAATACACTACAGGGATAAAGACGAAAGAATGAGCTATATGGAAAGAGGAAACTAAAGAAAGCAAAGTGTGGTTCAGGAGAACAAATCTGAGACCAAAAGAATTCTAGCAATCGTTTGGGAAGCAGTGAAAGTGACATAAGCAGATGGGAATAAAACAGGAAGCCAGACAAAAAAAGAAGGAGAGAGGGCAGGGGGAAAGAAAGGGGAAAAAAAAAAAAAAAACACCAAAGAAAAAGTAGAAGAATCATCTTGCTATGTTTGGAATATTATCTCCAATTCCAGAAACCACACAATGTAATGTGTAACAAAGTTTAAAAACTGAAGTCAAAGATAATCCTTTAAAGCTCATTTTCAGGGCTTGATGGTTATTTCTTCTACAATAAGAAATAAAAACAAACCCCAGAAACTTACATTTATCTGCCTTTTAAGCTGTTTAAAGAACCAATTGCTTCTCCCTCTACAATGATGCAGTTTCCCTGGAAATATTTTTTAGAAGTTTGCTACAGGTATACTTTAACCAAACAAAACCTTGTTTTTCTACTAACCTGACAGACAAACTTGACATCTGGTGAACTTCTGTTAAAGGGTTTTGGAAAAATATAGAAGTTAAATGACTTCATTATATACCTGTGAAAAAAATTAGTTCAATGTCAGTCCAGCTTATCAATATTACTTCACACATTCCTTAATTAAGAAAACAAGGAACAAGAGAATAACATACTTTTCTTCTGTGTGATCATATTTAAAAGTGCAAAGGCCAAACTGAAAGAGCAAAAAGTCCATGGAATGCTGAAAAGGAAAAGAAAACTTTGCATGAGAATAAAAATTGTACAAATTTAAAGATAACTGGGGTGCATCCACAATAAATACGATTTTTCTCTTATCAAAATTAAGCAAATCTGAATCTTATTAGCCAAGAACCATTTGTTCTGTTGGTAATTTTGAAGTAAATACACCAGAGTTTTTCAACGATTTTCATCTCCATTTAATCACGTAGCTGCTACCCAAAAAGTGATTTGTAGTATGCACTTCCATTCCGTAAACATACCAGAACTGAGAGCAGTGCCATCTCTCTCCACCTGTTGCTCACACACAAAAGATGCTGCTCTAAAGCAGCTGTCAGTCAACTTCTCAATGTTCATTCACATTTCCTGTGGTGTGGGAGCAGGCCAAGAGAGACACTAACTGGATAGAGTTTTCAAATACACATAACACCACATTTAATATTTTTCTAATCCATGTGGCTAACAGTGGATAACACGACAGAAGTACCCTCTAGTACTTCACAATTGTTGGATCTATATTGGAAAGGTTTTTAACACCACTGCAAGTGTACAAGCACTGTGGTCTCGTTGAGAGACTTTTTCCTCCCGAGAGCCAAACACCCATTTTAAACACAAAGTACGCATAGGATTATTCAACTCTGTCACAAGGAAAACATAATGGGTGACAACATGACATGGAAAATTAGTCCTCTTCTCTTATCTTGGAGTATAAAGATCAAAAATACCAATTAGCTGGTAAAAGTTAAATTTTAAGAATGTGATCATAAAGAACTTGGGGATGGGTTCTGATACACCAGATCTCTTACAACGAGCAAGAGACTGACTGTGCCTGCAGAGCCTGAATTGTGAGTTACCCTGAAGCTCTCAAAGGCTCACATTCAGCCAGACAAACAGAATACAGCATCCTATAGCTTCTTGGATGCTCTTCAAAGGCTGGTCGCTATTTTCATTGTCTTCTTTAGTTTGGGGCTGAGGGGGGAGGGGGTGTGTTGGTGGGTTTGTGGGTTTTTTTTTATAGCTACAGTCTCTTCCCCAGTTTTTGTTGTCCTAGTTTCTCAGTAGGAGCAATAACCAGTAATTCCCTCGTCCTGCAACGTATCTTATCAGAATACTAGTAAACACTGTTTATTAGCTCCTTAGACACTTCCAGAAACAGCACATGTGGAAGTGCTTAGCATTTCTCTTTTCAATCCCTTTCTTTCATGGGGAAAAAGACAAAACCCAACAAAAAACAAACCCACAACAACAAAACCAAACACAAAACCCACAGCCCAAAACACTACATTTTTGACCTTTTTACTCTCACACACCAATGTTATCTCCTGCGATCATTTGGCCATTTTTCAAAGCTCTTTCTGCACCCTCCAGGCCCATTTCTTTTTTGTGTGTGCGCTATAGAGAGACAGAGCTGGCATTTAATTTTTGTTATAGACAGCACATACTGGCAGGGGGAGGCAGTTTGGGAAGGACCCTAGCCCTGATATATTTTCTCTGTCACTGAATTTCTCTTATCCAGTCCCCCTTTGAACTGATAAATTTTAACACTCTCAACATCCTCTAACAAGTTCTACACATCTAACTATTGCATGAGGAATCATGTCTGTTTGTCCTGACCACGACTTCTGCAAGCTTAATGCAACACTCCCCAATTCTTCTGTTAGTAGAGACAATGAAACAAGCGATCCCCATCTGCTCTATGTAACTCAATTTTATCAACCTGTCATACTTCTCTACAGTGTCTCCATTCTTAACCAATGAGTTCTAACCTTTTTCCAGCATTTTAATTTTAGTCCAGGTAAGCACTTTACCTTTTTCAGTTTCTGATACCTTTCTTCTGGAGTGTCGAAGCCATTGGTCAATGCACTGACAGAAGGCCCATCGCTGATCCCTGAAAAAGTATTACATATTTTGCTTTGGGTAAGCTTTTCAAAATGAAACAAAGAAATGCAACAACTGGTAATTTAAAAAAAGGAGTTTTCACCTAAAGTATGTGTAAACCTTATTTCAGTTAAGAAAGATTTTCTACTGCACAAAATTATATATGGTATCATAAAAGCCATCTAGTTTAATGGTAGTGTTCCAGCAGCAAAGCTCTGCTGCTCTGGTTCCGGTCATGTATTCAACATGACAGTAACATGAAAAGATATACCAATAACTTAATGTTGATAGGTCTTTAAAACACAATGAAGGATCAAAGTCAAACTAAAAATGGGAAGAGCGTTGTCCACAGACCTATTGACTGACTTAGACACCTCAAGCAATACATAACAACTGCGTTTCCAAACGCACCACATGTAACAAAACCTAATCTTGATCGCATTTGTGTCTCGTGGTTGAATAAATTCTGTATCCTAACGATAAAGACCTTATTAAGGAATCTCTCTTATGCAAAGACCCCCTGGGTTTTACAAATGTAAAAGTTCTTACTACTGTCCTTCCCTGTCCAAGCACCTGCAGGGCTTCCCTTATTTATCCCAAACTCCTGCTTCCATGACACGTATAAAAGCTGAAAATCAATTAACATGTTAAAAGATTACTGTGGGGAGGGAATAGATGCAGCATGAGTATGACACGTACCTTTATTTGACCGAAACCTTGCTACTGCACTTGTAACAAGTCGTTTAATCATCTTGTGATAGCCTTAGCTTTAGCTTTTTCAAGACAACCCTGAGACACGACACACGAACACACCCGGGCCCCTAGGACCCCCCACAGCCATGGCCCGCAGTTCACAATCACAAAACAGGCACGACTGTACCTGAAAACTCCCCATCAATGGCCAGGAAGTCCGATTCTTCGATAGCTTCATAAACTTTGTTTAGGTTATCCTTAAAATCTGCGGGTAAAGGGGTAAAACACAGCTGAGACCACTAACGACTTCCCATCACCGCCCCTCAGGCGACCGCGGGCCCAGGCCGGTGTCGGGCCCGGAATCGGTGGGCCCTGCTGCCCCGGGCCCCAATCGCCGCTCCTTCAGCCTCGGGGCGCGGAAGGAGGCCCGCCCACCACACCTCCCCCCTCAGGGCCATCCCTCACGGGCGCGGACATCCGTTTGCCCCTGAGGGATGAGAGGCTGGGGACGGACCCCACTGCCAGCTTGGGAAAGGGAAGCCGGGACGCCGGGACGTCCCCCGCAGGGCGCGGCCTAGAGGGGCAGCTGGTCACTCACTGCTTCTGATCACCTCCATCCCGCTCCCGCACCAGCGTCCGCCGAGCACTTCCGGAAACCGCCCCTCCCGCCTGCCCCGCCGCACGTGAGCGCCCACGTGAGCGCCCACGTGAGCGCCCGAGGGTGGTGAGTGGGGCGGGCGCCATGTTTTCCCAGGGCGGTGCCTGGTGGCGGATCTCAGCGCGGTGGCCGATCGCACCTCCTCACGGACCCGGGTTCAGCCTCGCCTCGCCTCGCCCCGCCCCGCCTGGGCGCGGTGGCTGAAGAACCGCTCCCCGAGGGAAGATCTATCTACCTACGCATGAGCGGCGGGATACCTGCTGCCACCGCTGCGGCGGACCGTTAGGCTATCAATGGTGTCTTGTAACGGCGGGGCTGGAATGGAGTCCTGATACAGTTGTTGCTCTGGGGACTGAAATGTGACGGCTGTTGGGAGCAAGGGCTCTGCCTTTCGCACCGGGCAGGCAGAACGAGCACCAGCGAGAAAGGAGGGATGGGGATTTGCTGAGGAGAGACGCCGGGAGGACGGTGGAGAGCAACTGGTCGCGATGCCTTAAGGATGAGAGTCCGGAGAAACTGGTAGGCTTGAGGCGTTACAGAAGAAGTGTTTTGTCTTCCTGTTAGGTGGTAAAGCTGCTTTTGCACATTATTGTAGAGTAACCATAAACAAAGCTCAACAGGCAGGAAGGTGTCCCCACGCCTGTGCTGTGGAAGGGAACAACTGACCAAGGCGTAAGGGCACACGGGAGCAGAAAACACAAGCTGTGGGCGAGGGCAGTACGCAGAGTTTAGCGTGTGTGCTGCGGGTTTACAGTTCACACAACACAGGAAGTATCTTTTCCAGAATTCCAGCAGAATTAAAACAAATGGAAAATCATCCGTAAACTGGGGGGATAATTTCTGCATAGAGTAGAAGACCCAGAATTTGCAGGACTGGGTGGAAAAAGCCTTTAACGATTCTTCGGGATTTAGTTTTGCCTTTTCAGTATACGTGATTTATGCTACATGCCCTCCCAGCAAATTATATTTCTGATTAAATGGTGTGCAATAAGAGGTTAGTTAAACTAGTAGTAGAGATTTTTCTATTCTGCCTAAAATTTTCATCTTGCTCCTCTATTTTTTAAGAAATATTTGTGCAGTTTCTAAAGTGCTTGATGGCTGTTTTAGAAACCTGAAGTTTTCCCCTGGGTAACTGACAAATCCAGGAACCCTTCCCTTCATTCACCTACAAAATTAAGTTGCAGGTGGAAATGTAAGGTGCTGTAATAAAGTGCAGATACTTAATAGGAATTGAAGTATTGTGTGTTATAGATTAGACATTTTCTGCTACATGTATGTATTATTCTGTATTTAGAATGAAAATTTGAAACCCCTAAGTGAATCTTTTTGGGTCTTTGTTGTAGTTATTAAAAAAAGTTCTTTTTAACTTGGAAGGAGAAGAAGTATAAAGAACTTGAATAGTGGGGCTAAGCCAGTGCAATTACGGTTAGTTAGCATTGACTCTGGTGATAGCTCCAAAAACATTCATGTGGGGCAATAATCTACACTATAAGTTAATAGAGCTGTACCTTGTATATAGTATTGTATGTTCTGGTTTTTTTTCTGACGCCATCGTCTTGGAAATGTCCCTGTGTACAGGATACAGAGTGATGATTTTCTTTTTCTTTTTTTTTTTTTTTTACAATAACACCAAAGTACTCTGCTGAATAAGGACAATTATCCATCTCAACCAATTGCTAATTGACAGCAGTTAGAACTACCATTTGATACTAGACATCTTTTCTCTTTGAAGGTCTAATGTCCAGTTAATCCTCACAGATTTACTTTTGTGTTGCTCTTTGGGGTTGGTTTCTTTTTTTCAGAAACTACTGGATGACTTCTGTTTGCATTTGCCGCTGTCATTGCTAGTGTCCCAAACTAAACAACTAGAGCTTGAATAGGTGGGGGGGCCTTGGCTTTCCTTTTGTTTTCTGAGATCTGTTTTGGAGAAAAACTTGAGGAAAAACTGAGCCGTGCTGGGTGTGGAAATGAGGAGCGAGGCTTGGGTACTTGACCCAAGCTGCCAACAGAATTATCTCACACCGTGAATGTCACATTCAATATAAATGAGAAAGTTTGCTGTGAAGTTCTCTCTCTTTTCCTTGATGTGATCCTAAGAACTTCTTGTTCCAGTGCTGGACCCCTGAGCCCATCCCTTCCTCCCAAAACTGTAGTACTCAGTGTGTCCAACATTTGCTGTCCTCTGTTGGGTGCCCACAGCTTCCTGCTGACAGAATGGGCTAAGTATAATTCTTTTATGTTTTATATTGGTATTGGAATCAATATTGATTCTTTAGTGTTATTAACATTAATTATCTAGTCATTAAATCTGTTTATATTTCAGTCCCTGTGGGTTTCCTTTTTTTTTTTTCCCCCAATTCCCTTTCCCAGGTGGGGAGGGGTCACCAGGTGACAATAAACTGTGAGTTTCTCAAACCATAACAAACTCTCAAGGACATGTTTAAGAGGCCATACATCTTCACTTTTGCTTAGTTTCAGAAGATAACGTATTTGCCTAATTCATCAAGTGCCTGTTTAGTTCTTTTCCATGTATATATTAAAGCAACTGTAGTTATGAATACGTAATTCTAATCAAAGTTCTTCAAACCTGTAATTTTTTATATGACACCAGAAAAGGGTTGGCTGCTTTCCAGATTACTGGGTACTCTTAGAAGAGAGGAATACAAACGGCTACTTACAAGACCACATTGCCTGTTTTATACCTACAACTTTTATAAACTAGAACAAAAAGGCTACATTTCCACATCACCACTAAAGTCTACAGTGCGGCCTGTATCAAACACTTTTGTGTGTTCTGTTTCTTTACTGAACATGGAATGTGAAGCTAAGTAAAAACATACCAAAGAAAGTAGTAAAAAATCAGATTCTAGAGCAAGGCCAAATCTTCTGGGCCACATTCCCACCTCATGTTTAGTAAGACAGAGCTAGATAAACTTCCTGTGATCTGGAAGATGTTTAATACTTTCATGCTAGGGTTCTTTAAGGATGTGCTGATTGGGACTTAACTTCAAATATTTAATTAAAACTACAAATGAACTGAAGTATGAGCTGCTTGGTAGATCTTTTCAGAAAATAACCCTTGGAAGCTAGCTTGCCACTAGTGGAGTTGTAGTTTGTATTTGACTAAAGCTGAATACTGCTTTGGAATCCGTAATGATTCCTATGAACCCTGAAATGTTACAGTTAGAATCTTGTGTAAGATTTGCCCATCTTGAAAGGGCATGTACATGTACCCTTGAGCATAAATGCTTGTTTATTCCACATCATTAGGAAATTCGGTACCTTTAGTGTATCGCTTTTAAAGAGGGCCAGAATTGCATTCCAATTGTTTTGTCACAAATGGATCTGAGCACTAGTACTGCAGGTTTGCCAACACAACTCCATGTGTGAGTAAAGAAGCAATAATTGTTCAGTAAAACAGCTAGGTATGGAAGTCTGATACACAAATGTTGGATGTCTTATCAACTATGCAAACAGTTGGCAAACTTTTCAGCCATGTGTTTCTCTGTCCCATAAATCTGATAGGGATAGTTCTAAAGCAAACAAAACCAAAGTATTAATTGTTCTCTGGAGAAATCGGGATAATAGAGGAAGAGAAAACAATGTGAGACTATTATTATTGAAATATGCTGGAATAATTAAGAAGTTAATGACTTGGTTTTGGTAACTCAAATGTCAGTTAAACTGGACTTGTAGCATGTATCAAAGTGGACCAGGAGAAAAATCTTTAGGAGAGTGTCACTATGTTGCACAGGGAGAAAATATGTCTCAACAGTACTTTAAAAAAATCACTCAACTTTCTTTGGACTGTAGTCAAAAAGAAATACAGTAAGGGAACAGAGGCTGATATAAATAATTGTGAATGTGTGTATATATAGGTGTACTCTCGTGTGGTAAAAATAGTCCCTGTGAACCAGCCTGGCGCAGCATGCGTTAGCATTGCAGTTAAACTGCCATCTAAAAGTCTAGTTTACTTCTGAGTTTGGACCTTCAGCTCTTCTCTTGTAAGGTGAGCCTGGAGCAGAGTTCCTAGGGAGAAAGGTAACCTGGGTGTGCAGCCACTCGACGGGCAAACGCAGCCCAGCTCTCACGGGTACGGAAGCGAGCGTGTTCAGAAAAACGCGAGTGTAGAAGTGTTGCTGTCCAGCGGTTTAAAAAGCTTTGACATGGAACGCTTACAGAGAGAACCGAACCGGGCTCTGCGCGCACAGGCCGCTGCTCAGCAGTTACCCGCCCGGCCTGCCCTTCTCCTGTCCCGGCCCCCGCAGCGACAGGGAGCGCAGTTCAGCCCCGGGGCAGGGAGAGGACCAGGCCGCTGGAGCCGAGTCGCCCCTGGCCCCGGCCGAGCCCGCCCCCCTTTCCCGGGAGCCGTGGGAGCTGCACGGCCCTCCCCGCTCGGCGGAGCGCGGCGCTGGGCCCGGGCGCGGCCGCGGGGCGGAAGCGGCGGGTGAGGCGGCTGGGCGGCGGGCCCTGCAGCTGGCGGTGAGTCGGGCGGGGGTGGCCGGGCTACCCAGGGGCGCCGGGAAGGAGGCGTGTGGCCGGGGGCCCCTGTGGAGCCGGGAGCCGGGGGGGAGAAGGAGAGGGAGAGGACGAGAGCGGTGACGGGCCCGAGATGGGCCTTGGCTTGCCCGGAGGGCAGTGACGGCCGTGGCGCTGCAGGCCAGAAGCCCCGGTGCCTCGGCCTCGGGAGCAGCGCAGAGGGGAGAAAGCGGGGTGAAGTTGGAAAGAGGAGGTAGGAGAGGAGCCAGTAAGCTGCTTCTGACCCTTCGGTGCTGGGACTGAGCGGTGTAATATTTTGCCACCCACAGAAATTTTGTTGCCTCTCGCTCCCAGGAAAACTACAAGAATGTTCTTCGGTGCAAAATCTTGCTTTTGTTTCTCCTCTTCCAAGTCACGTTTCAGATTTGTTTATCAGAAATGCAACAATCTTTGCTTTGCTGGGAAAAGATATGTTTGTAAGCAGTCTGAGGATCCTGGCTGCACTATTGGTTTGTACTGCTTGTATGTTTTTTTAGTCTTTACCAACTTGTGTGCTTACCTCTGTGCTTGGGAAGGTGGTAACTTAGTAATAAGCAGGAACTGCGCAGTGGAGTGTATTTTGGGTTGGTGGCACCTGAAAATTGGCTAGTTTTTGATAGCTTCTAACATCATGAGTGATAAGTGATCTGGATCAGTGTTTTTCTTAAGAAACTAGATAGAGCAATATGAGATAAAGTAGTAGGACCATCAAGTAAATAAGTTTAGGTTTTTGGTAAGCTTGGAACAATCTCTCATTTACACATTTTATGAAATATTAGCCAAGAGTAATTATGAGTAAAGTTAATACAGAACGGAATTCAGTCCTTCACTGAGACAGCAAGCAGATGAATCCCTTATAATTCTGAAGCATATGACTTTGTGGATCGATTTTTAAATTTTTTTAAAATTTGTTTTTACCATTGCCCAGCAACATCTAGCATTGACCTTCATTAGTAATGTATTATTCCATATGCACGGAATAACTTAGATCATTACATTATACTTGTGTTTTATTTTTATACTCTGATGGTGTTTTCTAGTGATAGTTCTTTTGATTGGTGTCTTGGTCTCAAGTAAAACCTTGATTGAAGATACTGTCAAAAGTCATCTGAATCAGAGTAATGCTTTTTGTTTCACTTTCATGTGTTATGTGACATTGGAAGAGAAAATAGAAGGAGATTGAGCCCAGCTGTTTACAACTAGAATCTGGTTTTGATTGTAGTTTGCAATGAATATGTTCTTGAAAAAGTAGAGTGTTTCATTTGGGGGAGAGCTAAGTTAGTTAAAAAGTTTAAAAGCATCAGAGCCACAGAAGAATTACAATGACAAATTATACTGCTTGCAGTTCTAAACTTGTATAGTAACTTTTTTTCTTAGTGAGGTTTATCTTGTTGCTTTGCAGAAGTAGTGCCTTATCTGGTTTGAAGATCTAAGAGAGCTTTCTGTATGCATAAGGCATACATGAAAATGGAAGAAGATGAGACTTTGCAAGGTGAATCAGAGAAGGCAAAAGTCGAAACACATGCTGCTGCTGAGGTCAGTCGGCGGGTATCAGTCAGTGAGTTCCTTTGCCACTGCTGTTACGATGTCCTGGTCAATCCCACCACCCTGAACTGTGGGCACAGTTTCTGTAGACATTGCCTAGCCTCGTGGTGGGTATCATCCAAGAAGAATGAATGCCCCGAATGCAGAGAAAAATGGGAAGGATTTCCCAAAGTCAACATCCTTCTCAGGTGAGTGTATTATGCCATTTTTATATTTCTAAATCCATCAAAGTTAGTTGTCTAGTTTCTCGAGTTTGCTGAAGATTTTCATAGTTTATTGGTAATCTGAACTGTCACACGGATGTTTAAATCCTGAAGGCTTTCATATTCTGCCCTTGTACTGAACTGTTCAAGTACGTTTTTGTGCACAGAACTTGGGGGATGATTGGGTTTTGTTTGAGGGTTGGATGGTTTTGCTTTGGGTTTTGTTTGAGGGTTTTTTTTCCCCCTTCTGAACTTTTTGAAGGATGGAGAGGAGAGAGGTCCTTTTTTAGTATTGCAACACTTGCATTTTTTTAATACAATTGATTATTTTCTAATAATTCTAAATTAGTATGATCTCTGATAATTGTGTAATTCTTTCTGTAATAGGAATTATTTATAGGAAGAAATGAGATCAAAGCTAGAAATATCAATTTGCTGTCTTGAATTACTCACAAGTTCTTGTGTTAATACTTTATCTGAGGTTACTAATATTTTAATAAGTGGGTGGTAGGATTGATGGTAGGTTTTTATGTTTTCTTTTGTTTAGCATTTTTGGACAACAAAGGTTTGCCAGTAGCACACGCAATTCTAGTTTGATATGAGAAATAAGGATTATTTGTTTTTAATGTGGTATTTTAACTTCCTCTATCTTTAACAGCTAAGGAAAATGTTATTTGGAAGTACTTGTTTTAAGCTTAACTTTACTAAGTATTAAAAACTAATGTTTCTTTTCAAAGAAGACAATCTTTAGTAGAGGCTGGAAAACAAAAATCCAAAAATCAGTCCCGTTTCTGAATGTTAAGCCTCTATGGTTATAGTACAATGACAGATATTTTTCCCATTAGGGATGTTATTGAAAAGCTATTTTCTGATGCCATTGAACAAAGAAAAGAAGATATTCAACAAAACAGTGATGTAGCACGCAGCTTAGCAACTTTCCAAAAATATGGGAATGACCAGATCCCTACAGTTCCGAACACAGGAAGAATTAATCCTCGAGGAGGAGGGTTTTTCTCAGGCGTTCTGACAGCTTTAACTTGTGTAGCAGTAAGTTTCATCTGGTTGGTTTTCCATATTTGCTTCAGTAAGCATGCAATCAAGTATACTTAAATTATGTGCACGTAAAAAAGGTGGTCAGCACGGAAGAAACTTCAGCTGAGCAGAGTAAATGAGGTAGTATTCAGAGCTGTCTGGCAGAAACTACAATTGCAAAGCAAAGTTAAACTGGGTAAAACGTCAAGATACGTTCTTATAGCCATAAAATTGAAGATTCTACATGTCAAGCCCCTTAATGCATGTTTATTTGTATCATTAGTATATTTGCTTTGCAGGTAAAGGATCTCTTTTTTTTTTTTTTTCTTCCCCTTTTTTTTCTTGTTAAAAATCTACCTATAGGTAGTTCTACTTGGATATCACTGGAGTAGTAGAGAATTTGAAGAAGATCTGCTTGTCCACAAGCCTGTTGCTAAATGGACTGCTGAAGAAGTGATACTTTGGCTTGAGCAGCTGGGCCCATGGGCTTCGCATTATAAAGACAGATTTTTACTGGAGAAAGTGAATGGAAGGTGAGAAGCCTAATTGTCAAGAACAGCTATTGTTTGATGGGAATTCTGAGTAGCTTTCATTGGGGACAGCATATGGTGAAATGACTGAACTTCATTACATAGATTGTGGGAATATTCTGTTGATGTATCAGAATAAAATTCAGGGAAAGTTTTAACACTTGAAAACTTTGGTAGGAGATACTAAGCAAGCTAACTGAAAATTTTTTGAGAATTTTTATAAATGCTGACAATGCAGACTGAAACGATACTGAAAGTAAAATTTTACTAATGTATTATCCGCTCCTTCCACCTTTTCTGTCTTGTGAAAATATGCATATGCTATATGTATTGTTGCATTCCACCCAAGAGCTCTAGGTTTGATTTCAGGAGACCAGACTAGATCTGTGAAGTGCTGAAGAACTGCTTTCACTAATAGCCGACAAGCTGATAAATTTGCATGCTGAAAGCAGGCAAGAGAAAACTTGAAAAGAAGGATATTTAAAATCCAGGCTCTGAGACGCAGTTGATTCAGAACCCTTGATATGGAATGTAATCCAAAAGGTGATACCTTCTATCAGTAGCTTATTGTTTCAGTATGTAATTGCTACTTTGTTAGTTGTATCTGTTTGGTGAAGAAGCACTATTTACCTTCTGAATTCTGCTTTTGTAGACTCCTTCTAACACTGACAGAGGAAGATTTCACAAAAGAGCCTTACAGTATAGAGAACAGTAACCACAGAAAAGCTATTATGGCAGAACTGGAATGTGTGAAAACTTTAGGCGTTAAACCCCCGCAGAACCTTTGGGAATACAAGGTAAATTTTATTTTATAAATACTTAATAAGCATGACAGACTTTATATAATGTCTTTAAAAGAAAAATCTCTTCAAGCTAGGAGTATTGCTAAGGTAGTAGAATTACTCTTGTAAAAACTGCTCAGTTTAATGAACTGTTGTATTTGAAAAATTGTCAGAAGAACTGCCATGTCCCTTTGATTTTATTTTTTCATTGTTTGAAAATAGATGATTTGATACCTTTTCAGGCAGTAAATCCAGGAAAATCACTCTTTCTACTGTATGCACTGAAGAGTTCTCCGAGACTCAGTATGTTATACCTATATTTGTTTGATTATGCAGAAGCTTTCCTACCTTTCATTCACACAATTTGCCCTACGCAAGAAAACAAGTATGAAGATGTTGTTACAAAACTGCTAGTAAGTGTTCAAAACTTTAAATATGCTATTTGCTTTAGTTATAAGGATTTCAAGACTAAACAGCATAAAACTACATAATTACTATTCACCATTTCTTTCTTTACAATACAACTTAAAAACAATCCTACAAAGTAAGTGGTTCCTTGATTTTTATTGTATGTAATCACCAGTGTTGTGACCATTACCTTTAATGAGATTGATTTAAGGCTTTTAAGACTGTAAATCTGTGAAACTGTGGTTTTTTTCTAAGTTCACATGACTATAGAATGGCTGCTCACTCAAAATGCCTGTATTTTAACAAATTAAATTATGAGGTCTGGCTGTCTGTGATGTTTTATCCTAATTTGAATGGAAATTACTGGGTTGTAGTAGTATTTACTAGAAAGTACAGTAAAGTACTGCTTTCAGTGTATGAAAAAACAATTTTTCAACAAAATAGTTGTTGGAAATAAGGCAGTATTGTGTCTGTCTTAATAGGAAATTGATTAATAGTCTTTTTATTCTAATTTACAGGACCTTAAAGATCCTTCTTGGAAACAGTGGAGAGAATTTACTGTAAAGTATTTATTTTTGCCATACCAGTTGATAGCTGAATTTGCTTGGGATTGGCTGGATGTGCATTACTGGACATCAAGATTTATAATTGTAAATGCCATGTTGCTCTCTGTTCTGGAATTATTCTCCTTTTGGAGGCTCTGGTCAAGAAGAGAATTGAAGTAAGTCTTACTGAGCTTGTTATGGAGGGTAGGAAGTACATGGTCATAACGATTTCACAGTGGCTCACTGAAATGACAGTCTCTACAACACTAAGGGAAATATGAACGTGTGAATCTGAATCTGCACATATACTAGTACTCAGACTTGAATATCTTTGTTTCTGTGAATACTTGAAAGGGTTTCTTATAGCTGGATTTACTGATCAGATGTAGCAAATGCAGTAATGGTCACAGGCATGTTCTTAACCCTTGGGTAAATATTAACTCTTACTTTGAGAATTGCCTTTTATGGTATTAGCTGTAAGTTGAGAACTAAATACATATGATTTTTTCATTATATGCTTAACTTATTTACGATCCTGAGGACTTACGCTTTAATAACTGTAAAAGGATTTTTGATTTTTAATATATTAACAATAAAGGATGAGTCCTCAGGATCGTAAATAAGTTCAGTTACACTGATATTCTTTCTGATAGGTGATCAACATTGCTGGATTCAGTTACTGCTTTAGCATTAATTCTGGCATATTAATATTACTTGATAAATTTAGACATTGCCTAGGAGAAATTCTTGTTTTGATGTATACTGGGTTTTCACTTTCTCTGCCAGCAGCTAGAGGGCAGAACCTGTTTAAAAGTGAACAGGCTATATGGAAATGATCTATGACAAATACGGAGTTTGGATCCTTTCACTTGCTGTGCTTCATGGTCTGAATCAGATGACTTAATGTTTCCTCATATAAAATCTAGTATTACTGTATTTTAAGAAAGTTGTGGGGTTTTTTTTTTTTTTTTGAGTGCAAAAAGTTGTTTTACAGGTGCCTGAGTAAGAGCTTAAATAATTTGAGGCTGCAGCACATATTTAGCTTTTCTTAGAATGGGTAAAACAAAATGAGAAGTTCCTCTAAGCCTCTCCCTTTCCTTTTTCACAGGACTATTCCTCACAGAATGTGGAGACATTTCTGGAAAGTCTCAACCCAGGGTCTTTTTGTTGCCATTTTTTGGCCTTTTATTCCTCAGTTTGTCTGCAACTGTTTGTTTTACTGGGCCTTGTACTTTAACCCAATTATAAATATTGATCTTGTGGTTAAAGAAGTAAGGCGTCTGGAGACACAAGTGCAGTGAGTGGCATCGGAACTTCTGAGTTGTTTAGCTTCTAAACAAATGGACATTTGAAATAAACCTTGCTTTTCTTCTTTATGTATGTGGCAGTGAAACTGATGGATGATGTTAACTTAAACATACAAAAAAGCCTTAAGGTAAATTACTCTTAGACGAACTGATTCCAAATCTGGGGATGGGCTTTATTATCTGAAAAGAATTTTCTATTGAAAAGAAAAAAAAATTACATTCCTGATAAAAACTTATGTCATGTTCCCTATTTTTGATCAAATCAAACTTCTCTATTCTGTCTTGAGCATTCTGGTTATTTTCAAGTCTGCCTTAATCAGTGTCTTCTGAATGGCTACAGTGATTTTTTTTTTATTTTTTTTTTTTTTTTAAACTTAGAATTTCATACCAGCAATGTGTTCTTCCACTTAACTTTGCCAAAGGAAAGCTCTTCCTGGATAGGCTTGATATTGGAAGTACTTCAGTGTTTTCAGTCTGCTAATGTGGAAGGTTGTGACTGTCAATACACAATCTTACCAGAGTGTTTATTCTAAAATGCCTGTTGTTGAAGGCAAAGGCTACTTCACTGGAGTTTTCTTGTCTTTAGGAAAATATGGTGATTGCCATTAAACATTTTTTTATGCAGATCAGTTAGACTTCATTAGTAGCTTCTTTAATGCTCTCCTCTTGAAGTCTGTTGTGAAGCCTTCAATTCAGGGTTTTTTGGAAAAGTGACCTGACACTGTAATTACATCTTACTGCAATATAACCTGTATATCTAGAGCTGTGAATGAATATTGACTGGAAAGTTATTTTGTGTAAACGGGATTGCCATTTATTAATGTATGGCTTTTGACCGAAGCAGAAATTAGATTTTTCAAGAGCTTTGTTCTCTTGCATTCAGCATTAGTTTGTGGTGTTGATTTTTTTCATTTGTATCATTAATATGAACTTAAAAGTTGCCTATGAATATTTTTTAAAATTAAAGGTTTCTTTTGAAAACTTCTTCCTAAGGAAGTGTTATGTTTTACTTCTTTTTATATTGAAGTAGTTTTCAGTAGCTTTAACTTGTGCAAACTTGTTCTGTAGCCCTGCATCTTTAAGTAAGCTGAGGTGGGTGAAAGTAGACATAAGACATTCCTGGTTTGCTAAAATTATGAAAAAGTATATTATTCAGCAATTCATGTTACTAATATCTCTTCCTATGAAGTGACCCTGGCTAAAACCATTTTTCTGTCCTTAGGAGGTCTATACCCTTCAGAACTTTGGAAACTCATGCTGTCCAAGATCAAACACTTAGGGGAAAGGCAGTCAGTCCCAGTGACTGATATTTTTTTTCATGTTTCTGTGTTGGGGGTGGTTTGCATTTGTACTCTCAAATCTGGCTCTGAAGTTTTAAGGGTAGAACTTTTCTATGTGCCCACAGGAAACTCAAGACTTATATTGTGTAAGGAGCTTGAGCCATATATAATTAATAACTTCCCTAGAAAACAGTATCAAAAAAGTAGGAAAGGAAAAAAAGGAATTGTATTAGCCATTTTTTGATACGGGTAGGACTACTTAAGGTAAATGAAATGCAAAAGTTAAATTAGGCTTCATAATAACTTTAATGTAGATGAGAGGGCTCTTTGTGGTGAGACTGTCACTTCATGCATTTCTTCCATTCAGTTCAAAGGTAACAAATGCTAAGGTAAACGTTAGTGGAAAAGTTGGATTTGTATCTTATAGCCCATGGAGGGGGTTCCTAGTGAATGATACTATGAGTCTGAAAAATCTTTGAATCTGAAAATAAACAAAATTAATTATTTCAGTTACTCTGTAATCTGATAAACTCAAATTCCTGTGTAGTCAATAAAAGCTTACACAGAACTAATGAATTTGCTTCTGGTATGTACACTGTAGAAGGTAAATAAAAGAATAAATATTGACTTTGGCTGTTCTGGGGTGCAGAGGCTGAAGTGAGAAATTATCTCTTGTCACTATTCTGACAAGAGAAAAAAGAGTAATATTAGATTTTAAATACATGGGAAGTTTTCATAACAACTGATGTATACCTAATACCTACACAAAGGCTGAATCTCACCACACATAAAGTCTGGCCATAAAAGGTATTTTGTGTGATAGGGAGCTCTAGAAAAACATTTGGCAGCTTCACGGTCACATTCACATGCCATTTTTTGACATTTGTCTTCTAGTGATTCTGAAAGAAAACACAGTAAGTTTGATGTTAGTGTAAAGAAATGAAAAGTCCCCAATGGAATACCAAGAATTGCTATCGCAGACTCCATGTTTGCCATATAGATGGCTCTTCTATTTCAAGCGCAATAGGAACTGCACTGAGCTGTACTAGGAACTGTACTAGAATAAGACTTACCATTCTTTTGTGTTCTTTAGGCAGAGAACCATGGTGGGACATCTCAGCAACAGAGAATATACAAGCATGGTTTGCTTTAGTGGCAAATAATCAATGAAGCTATCTTTGCAGGTGAAACTATAATAATTGCATAAAGACCGAACTACTCTTCTTCACATTCTTTAATAAAGGAACTCTGATAATTGATTCCTCTTTAGAAAGTGTACGTGACCCTCCCTGCCTGCCCTCTTGCTCTTGAGAAACTTGAGTTTGGGAAGGTATTTTCCATTTTGCGTGTTTAATCTACTAAGGCATGTCGCATTAAAATTGCACATGTGAATAAGGGATGCAAAGATGGTCCATGTTCAGCCTTTTTTATTAAGGCATTCAATAAAAATTTAGGTAACGTGTGTTTAAGGATGATAAAATCCATGTCTGGCTATATTTTCTTTGTAATTGTGGTGGTGTAACTCAACAGATTTCTTGGCATGAACATTTTCTTCTACAGCAATACATTTTGGTTTTGTCTGTAAACTGAAAAATCCTTGATTATGTTTTGTCTGAGTATTTAACATTTTGAAAGGTTAGCTGAATCTCTGCTTGAGATTTGTTTAGGAGCAGAACAGTTTTGTGAATAAATTCAAATTCTGCAATGAAATGGAAGCATTCTTAATGTATGTATGTTGATACTGCAACTAGCTACCCTAAGCACTACTCAATAGCATAAATATCATAAACAACATGATAGCATTAAAAAGAATTAACTGAGAAGAGCTATTCATTCTCTTGTTATTGCTCTTCTTAATCTTTTTCCATGTTACGCCAGGGAGTTTGTTTCGGCTTTGTTTCTTGACGACATGCCTATTACCTTGGCCAGTATTTGAAAATATTACTAGCTTCTGGGCTGGAACAGGAGCAGAACCCTTACAGTCAAATATAGGTGGGCTGTAGCTTGACAGTTAATGAAATGGTTTGAGGGACAACACACTTAGTACTTCTGAAGCAGAGAAGGAAATGAACAAATAGAGATTCTGTGTGAGGTAGACATTTGGGCACAATAAAGGTTGTGGCAGTATTTCTTTTCCTCCAACAATTCATTTGATTTCAGGTGAGGCAAATTCTAAATAGTTTTGAAATTAAGAGATTTGTGTTTTCTCTGAATGGCCTACTGTGCTGCCTTCAAGCTGTGGTAGTCAGAAACTCACACTCATTCTTGTAAACAAGTTTATGTAGTGGTCTGGGGTTTTGTGGTGCAAATAATAACCAATGCTCAAGCCGCTTCACATTCTAGGTAGTAGCATAAAATTACATGCAAAATAACTTTGACCTAGCACCAGATTTAAAAGAAAAGATAAACCAAAACCAACAACCACAACAACCCTGCAAATTTCAGGGACTCGTGAGAAGTTATGGCTTCAAAAAGCCTTTGAAGTGTATTTGAAAATATTTGCTAAAACTTTGGGAGTTGTGAACAAATAACGTAAAAGAAATGCTATTTTTTCCTGTTATTCATTTTTTGTTTGTTTGATACATCTTTATCCTTCTCTTTTATAGGATAGCACAGCAGGTATATAATGTTCATGTTTCAGAGTAATCAACATTTCTCCAGATGTGGTCAGCCATCTGGTGCAACTTACACACTAATTGTGTAACTATTTTCAAATTATCATTTCACGGTTTGTAGACACGTTACTTCTATAAATAAATACATTCATCAAGTATTTTATTACCTCAATATTTGAAATAGTAAGTTGTAATTGTGAATTCATGTCTAAATTGCAGGCAGTAGGGGTGGGCTGTGCAACTGCTCAGTTTAAGTACGTCAATAACTTTCCCACCATAAACTTGTAAATGGTGTGAAATATTTTCCACTAAGTATAAAAAGGATCCTTTTCAAACAATTGTAATTTTCTTGCCTCCTGTTTGTAGTTCCTTTCCATTTGGAGACTTCCAGGGACCAGCATAACATGGTTTCCTCAACATATGTAAATGCTGAGTAAAACGAGGAGGTTTTTTTTGGTAGCGTTTTCTGGAAGGGTAGCAGAAACTTGTAGATCAGAATTTTGTTTATGTATGCCAGTAGGTGGGCATTAAGAAGAAGAAACTGCCATTTAGCAATTGCTAAAAAATTGCTAAAACTGGCAAGAAAAAAAAATCACAAAAGGAAGGATGCGAAAATAAGAATTTTACAGTTAATTAAGAAAGCGTCTTTCCATGAAGTCAGTGAGACAATCAGTAGAAGTAACCAAAAAATGAAATAAAAAAACCCCAAACCACCACCCCACAACAAAAAACCTTCACCAACCAAACATTAGAACTGTTCACTCACCACAGACAGCCGTGTTGTCTTCACATTCCCAATGGTAACTCTCGATCTTTGGGTGACAACCTGCTTGCTCTGCCTTCCCATAGCAGCAGTCATGGTTAAAGCAGCACCTGAGAGGGACAGAAATGGGCTTGCCTTAATTCCTGCTGTGGTTAGTTATGGACACGTAACCTGGACGGATTTTTATCAGCTTGTTTCTAGAGCCTGTGAAATAATAAAATTAAACATGCAAGTGTACAGTTACCTGATCAGGAATAAAAATAAGGTAATTGTTTAATAGATCACCTGGAAAAAATCATTACTCTGTCATATGATCAATGATGAGGAAAGCATCTGATAAACATTGATATAGTTAAACATCCTCATAGATGAAAATAAAAGGACTCTTTAAAGCATTCTTAGTTTTAAACACAGGAAATTATTATGTGGGTGTGCTTCTCTCCTAGCCCCTTCCAAGAAAAAGATTAAATACCAGAATAGTCTGTCAGATAGGGGATGATGTATTTTTCTGCCAGTTACTGATTCTATGGTAATAGCAATAGGAAAGGGACAAGAAGATTTGTTAGGGCATAGCATGCTGTCATAAATGTTGTCTTACAGCAAAGTCCTTTGATAGTGGCAGAAAAGCTGTTTAATGCCATAACTGAACTAAAACTGTTTGCTCCGTATCAGGAGAAAATCTGGAAAATTTCCCAAAATTATGATTTCAAAATTGTCCTTGTCATAGTGGGGAAAATGACTTCATAGACATTCTGTCCCATTGTGGAACTGAACATACAGGTAAGCATTAATGGCATATTTTAATCCTTAAAAATTAAGGAAGAAACACTGTTCTGGTGTAGAGTCACTACAAACCCAGTGTAGCAAGCAGGAGGAGGTGGCGAGGATCAGAAATTAGATGGCTTGCAAGTTTTTACTTGCAAACCAACTTTATTTTATTTTATTTTATTTTTTTGTCTCAGTGGAAGAACAGGAAGTATCCACAGACTTTGTGTATTCACTCATTCAGTTTCCTCCTGGTAGCCTAAACCCATCATATTACAGTAGGCACATGATGTTTAGGTGATGCTTAGATTGCCTGAGGAATTTGTCTGCAATAGAAAGTCAGTGCTGTAAGCTCTTGCAATTACTTTTTTTTCGTATGCTTATTAGATAATTACTTGGTAATTCCACACAAATCTCCATTTAAAGGTCCTGCAGTATGTAACAGCTGAACAGCACCTGCACATGAAGTAGCTCAATGCATCCATTTCATGCATAGAAATTAAAAAAAATAATTGACTTCTAGTGACTTCCCTTTGTAGCAGTACTAAGGGAAATAAACCAGGAAACACATGTGTTTTGCCATAGTGCAGTCTGTCTTCATGTGTTTACAGGTTTTTTTAGAATTACTCGTGTTCTTTTAAGCATTGTGAATAAAAATAGATGCTTAAGGATTTTACGTTTTTTCTTATGGAAGCAATTGTAAGTGGCAGGCAGAGATCTAAATTACAATAATTATTTTTTTAATAACTCCATCACAGACATTTTTACTTCAGATTAATATCTCTGTATTTTCACTTAACTTGTTTTCAGGCCTAATTCTGAATGTAAACAGCTCACAATGTAGCTCAAAACGTTAAGAAATCAAACTTGTTAGAATGTTTGTTTCTGCATTCAGTTGGTGCAATTCTTCATTCTGTTCAAATGCCGTAGAGTAAGTGCACTCACTTCTGGCTTGTTCTTAACATTCCATCGCTATTAAAACCCAGACCATGAATAGCTAACCACATTTTGTGGAAAAGCAGCTTCTTGCTACTGTGGGACATACAAAATGAAAACCCAGCCTACAATAACAGATTGGCAAACTGCAGATTCTCTGTCTTTATCTTTAGGTGTACGGAGGAGCAGAACTACTAATAGTCCCTGCTTTTTGTATGTGTACCCCATTTTTAAATTAGCAACTGTATTCTACAAATTTGTCTTTAAAATAACAGATTACACATCCATAAAGTTGAAATATGAAGACAAACGTTCTAAAAGTTGTACTTGTAATCATGACTAGGATCTTTATGCAAAAAAAATCCAAACCAATCAGATTTGAACTTTCCATGTATTCTACCCTAAACCTATCGGAGATTTGGTTTCTTTTTAATTTACAACATACCTGTCTGATAAGTCAGAATTTAAGATGTCGCATGCAGTGGGGAAACATATCATTATAATGATAACCTTGAAAATATAAAAATGGTATTTAACTACTGTAACCAGAAAATCACCTTCCTGTCAGCTAATGTTCGATTATAAGGTAAATTTCTGGTAGTCAACATGCTGAGATTTGGTACTAGTCTGTTTTTAGAATTATTTTAGTAACAATTAATAATTCCTTTTATTAAAAAAGTTATTTTTCAACAGCTTGACTTTTACATCATTTTCTATGTAGTATTTTGAATACTAACAAAAATGAGGTGGGTAGAAGTAGAATCAAAATATTTTTCAGTTGCTTTTTTATTTTTAATTTTATAGGGAGCTTGAATGTTTGAGTATTAAAGCTTCTCCAAGAAGAGTTTAGTTCTTCTCGGCCAAACAGCAAAAGCAAAGAAACTCAGTTGCACAGTGAATCCAATATTAACACAATGAGAGTCTGAGATAAAGTCAGTTCTCACGTCTGGTTTCTCAGAGGCAGGTAGGACTCCTGTAGATTTGCGGTAACAGAAATTTAATGCTTCAGAGTTTCTTAGCAGTCTGAGCTATGTTCCCTCACTGATGTTAAATAGGCCTAATTCGTGTTTTAGTCCTTTTACTCTGTCACCTGCATATATTCAGCACTTAGTTACTCAGAGAAATAGTTACTCTTACCAGTCTACTCTGTCCTTGGGCCATCCTCTTCCTCCCAGACCACAGTAGCATCCGTAGCGTAGGTAGGCAAAAGGAGATCGTCCTGTAGTACATCTAATGGCTCCAGCTAATTCAAGAATTCCTCTTCGATTTCTAAAATGGGCTTCCCCAAAAGTGCCTTTACAAACTGTGGAAGAAAAACTCTTTTATTTTTGGTGACCGAACATGCAGGTATAAAATAGTTGTGGGTTTTGTTTTTTGGTTTTTTTTAACTTTGATAATGAATGTCAGTACTTCAAAAAAATACAGTTTTCTTTTTGACACTGGGGCTACGCTGCTTGAGCCAGTCTCTTTTTACTCCAGTCTGTAGTGAGCGGAATACTGAACAGCATCCTGAATGGCCCCAGTGGTTTCCTCCCATCGAGGCAGCGTGCAGCAGCAGATTTCAGTCACTTCCAGCCTTACAGGTGGGAAGGGCTAATATGTGTTCTGTGGTCGAGCTCCACTAAGATCAGATTCTCCTTAACATAACGTGCAATTCTGCCCATGTTATTTTGTAGAATGTAATGCTTTACGTTGGAACAAATATGCCCTCTATGATGGGGTTCTGCTTTTCCTCATTTATAGCCAAGAAGCCGTATAAGTGGTGGGGGTGGAGAGGAGGGTGTAGAGCAGGGAAATGGGCGTGTGCTTGGAGTCATTTCCAGGGAAATTAGAAGGGTTGCTTTTTTCCCTGTTTCATTTTGTTTGGGGGTTTTGTGGTTGTTGTTTAAGGGATTCTCACTGGTATTTCTCCAGAACACGACTGTATTTAGGAACTTCATCTTAGCCATCCTATGTCAGTAACTAAAGCAGTAGGTCCAGGGCAGCAGATAAGTTTTAAGACACCAGATGACTTTGTTTTTTTAGGGTTCCTTGTCATCCTTCAGGCTGAGCTAACACATCAAGAACTTTTAGTGGTGCTGGGCAGCGTTTCCTTGCAGTGCAGGCTCCAACCTATTTGCAACAATTTTTAAGAAGTTGGAGGAGTACAAAATAAATGAGTGGAAGGTTGCTGACTAGAGTTGTCTTATTAATTAAACTAATGATTTATTTTGGTATGAGAACAGTTTATAAACCTTAAGTCTCAGTACTGGATACAGATTGTGAAAGACATTAAGATTTAATAACTGATAATATCTCTGAGAGGGAGAGTCAGCAAAAAAAAGTATTTAGACTTTGTCATTGAGGGCTTTGATAGTTATTTTCCTACAGAATAACTATATGATTATACATTTTGTATATAATCTGTATAATCATATAATCTATTATAATAGACTAACTAATAGACTAATCTAATGGCTCCGATCATATGATTAATTATAATCAGATAATGGAAGATCTGCCAGAAAAACATTGTTCCCAGCACAGTTGAGTAACTCGAAACGCGTGGGATGCTGGTGACCTTCAGCATTTGTAATTTCACAAAACAAAGGGATTTAAACACCTCATGAAATCATCTCATTAAGAAATAAAATTGTTTTGTGTGTGAGAATGGTGAAAAAGCTTTAGTATGAAGGTTTGTAGCTAATCCTTACTTACAAAAATAGCTAGGCTCCCTAAATCAGTATTTAGTACTTTTCTGACTGGTGACTACTCCCAGATGTTATTCCCTCCTATTTTGTGGGCACAGGATCTAGGGAGAGAAGAGGATGCTGAAGCAAGAATGCTAAACTTGCACACGCATCTTTGGCCATTTGTTGAAAGCAACCACATGAGGAGTTAAAAAAAATGCCTTGGTTATGTGGTCACTTGCAGTTTTGTTTAAAAACTGTTCCGTTGGCACTAAAACCTCCCTGCTATGAGAGTGAATTGGATCTCGTGTGTCATGGCTCCCATTCCAGGCTATTATTTTTTGTTTAGTTATAAAAGTTTTCTGGTAAAAAACCAAAAAAAATCCTCTCTTTCTTTCCCAGGGGGTCCATAAGAGGTACTGGGTGGACTCTTTGGAACCTGTAGTTCTAGGTGTCAAAATAAGTCCCATTGTGGAGCTGACAGGTGATCATCTCCCATTCTGTTGCAGCTCAGAATAGATGTTTCAGCTCTGGGTGGCAGAAGCATCCGTTTGAGTATAACCAAATTCTTATCTTTGTGATAGCATTGGAAGTGCTGGCTGTCAGTAAACTCCCAGCTAAAAAAAAATATGTAAGAAGCTGTAACAAGGCTGCAGCATTACAGATGACAGCTGCTTATACTCTGAAATGTTTAGTAAGATTTGGCCAGGCTCTCGTAACTAGCCAGTAATGGCTGAAGGAAGCAGCGCAGTGGTTTTCTGAATGATGTTAGTGATTCTGAAGAAAGTAAGGAATTTTTACATTGTGTCTCAGTTCCTGGCAACTGGGGAAGGATGGTGTAGGAGAGCTACAAGACAGGAAGAGGAAACTAAGAATTTCCAAGTCATATTCCTGGTTTCATCAGAAAATATTTTGCTAACTTTGGACAAATCCCAGTCCCTTGTTTGAAATCTATGCAAAGTAGAAGTGATGCTCCCTGATGAGTTCAAGTTAAATCCTTAAAATGTGCCATGTAACTTAAAGAAAAGGACATAATTTTTTTATCCTTGCAGTTTATTTGTGTTACAGCATCTGGATGTCTAGGTATAAATCAAGACTGTGTTGTACTGTAGATACTCTGAATATGACTGAAAGAAAAGTCTCTGCCCCAACAACTTTGTAACCCGAGTGTGATACAAGTGATGAAAGACCAGCCTAGAACACATAGAACTATTGAAACAAAAGGGTATCAGTATGATGATGGTACTGTTAGTGTATTAGCAATATAATAAAATTTCCAAAGTCTTTTATCAGAAATTCTATGGAATACAGTCAGAGAGTGAAGTGACATTCTCTGTATTTCTAAATGTTTCATGATTAAGGTGTGCTTTTAAAATCTTCTGTGTGGTTTTGTTTGTTTTTATGAGGACTTTGCATTTAGCTTTATGGACAAGAGTATTCCTATAGGTTTAATTATGCATTCCTGAAAGAGTAGTGTTGTCCCTCTATGTCTAGCCTGGCTTTTGGGCTTGTCATGCAGGTTGTGTGCACTCAATCAAACACAACATTGTGAGTGAAGAAAAAGGGAAGGAACCAGAATACATTTATTTTAATTTAATTGCCTCATAATATGTGTGAAAAAATCAAAACTGTGTTGTTTTGATATCTAGAAGTCAGAGGAAATAAGTACAGATAAGTGTACAAAACCACTTTACAGTTAGACAATTTGAGTCTAGTCTTGTTATGGCTTTAATATTCTTGTAATATTTGATTCCAGTGTTTATTGCATAATAGGAATTGGAACTTTTTAAAAGTTTAAAGTTTCTTTCAAGAATGAGAACTGTTGAAAGACAGGTATGTGGGAGAGGAAAAAACCTGCAAGAGAGTAGCCCATCAGCAAACCCAGATTTAACTAGATGTGACATAGCTGCTTTAAAAGTAAAGGTTGAAGGGAAACCAAAACCCTGCATTTCTAAGGCTACTTTAGGCACTATAAAATAGCAGATGGGGAAAGAAAAAACCCCAAACAAATCTATGCAGTTGTTTCTGTGATTGTAATGACTAAGCCAGAGAGATCAGAAGTCCTGAGATGACTTTCTGAAGACTGAAATTAAGTAAACACTAAAGGCAGCCTGAGAGAAAGTAACAGTAAATAATCACATTATATTTGTGTTGTGCTTGATTTTAAAACTGTAAATCCTGTTGCCAGAATTGGAGCCCTGCCATGTTTGGAGAGTTTGAACTTGGTTTGTTGCCTGTATAAGTGCTTGAGAGTTTAGGTTGTGCTAATTGCTGTACATTATTATGTCTTTGCAAGGTGTTTTCCACTATACCTTCCTATTCTCCGTGTTTTCATAGTCTTCTTACAACAGGATTTAAAAATCCAGTCCCTTAAATTTCCATATGCATAGAAGGGAAAAAAATTTGAGAAATATACGATCTTTTTTTTTTGTGAAAGGTCATATTTCTCATAACATTTTGTTCTTTGCAATGGGAACAATGCAAACATAATAATTATTTTTGCAGCTACATAATTATATTTTCATTGAGATGCACACCTTTGCATAATCATGATACGTAACTACGTTAATCATTAGTATCTAATAAATTCTGTGATGTTTTGTGGGCTTTAAAAAGAAATTTTAAACCATTCTTTCAAAGACTGAGGCTATAGAAACACTTTTATCATGTTAAATATGTGTAAGATTTCATATAGTGCTATTTCCTTTGCCCAGTCATTGTGCTCCAGTAGGTCAGAACTTGAAACAGAATAAGCAGACTTTGTGATGCATCTCCAAGGTCTTCACAGAAGTGGAAACCTTTGAACTGTATGCCTTACAGAAACCTTTTTCTTGTTTTTTTTTTTTTTTTTTGCTTAGATTTTTGCCTCTTGTTTCATGAGCCACCAGGATTGGCCCTTTTTTTGCCTCCTCTTGCCTACTGATGTGCTAGCTCCACAACCTGTGGTCACAGGTAAATTTTTTGAAAGGACAAATTTCCCTGTTTTAATACTGTGGACCAAACATTGAGAAACAGGTAAACTGCATTTCCCTTCCTCCTCACTGCCTGGGGAGTGGGTGACTGAGATGCCTGACTCAGAGCTATGGGATGGAAGCCAGGCTCTCTCTAACGATCACTCCAGGCTGGCAGAAACAGTGAAACAGTCTTTCATGGCTTTCCTTAATGTTCTTGCTGAGGTTTGCGCAGTGGAAAGGTTGAGGTCTGGGGCATGATCACAATGCAGAAGGAATAACAGGGGCATGCTAAGGTCAGGAAGTAGAATTGGGGCAGAGAGCTTGGTGGGACCTTAAGTTGGCCCCATTATGCAAGCACCTTACCTTATGGTCTTTAATCATGTGACTGTCTTCCCCCCCTAGATCCTGCTTCATTCTGTGCACGGAATCTGCTATTAGAATGAATGGGGGCATTATAATCCTTCTATTTGCAAGATTTGGTTTGGTGAATTTGCAAGCTGGGTAGGAATGTATAAAAAAAGTGCACGAAGACAAAAGAGAATCTCTTAATTAAGGCAGCCAAATGCTGTTCTGGAAAACTGGATTTTATCTTTACAGCTGTCACAAAGGCTCAGCACAAGGTTAGTTTAATCACATTAAAACAATGCCTATCGATGTTTACTAACAGTAGCCTGCTGAATATCCTGAGGTTGGAGCACCAAACTACTGCAACACTCAGTGAGAGCCAGGCTTGGACTAGTTGAAGTTCCACATAATTTTAAACAGTTGTTGGTAAAATTGCATTCTAACATGTCACCATGGGAACCTAAAATTAGTGGATGCGTCTTTGTGTCAGCCCACCTACCTATCTAAAAAAAGAAATGATAATATAGTTTCATAGAAGTGTGAAATAAGTACCTTCAGCTACTATACCGATGAATACCTCAGAAAGCCTATGAGGAAATGGAGTGTAAACTATCCCAACTGGTCTTTAATACTGCTTAATAAATAGGACATAGAAGACAAAAAAAATAATTAAATACCTGCAAAGTGAGTGGTTGGCTATGCTCAGGTGTGAGGCAGGGGTCCTTTAATTACATTCTCACATCATAACTTATTCATAAAGACTGAGTCATTCTTTCAGAATAACCCACTTACGGTTTTGTTGGCAATCTCAGTTTTGGCAGTACCAAGCTTTTGAACTGCTCTGAGATAGCGTGCTCTAGCGCTCACAAGAGTGGGAAACGTATTGGTTTTGTAGGAAGGTGGGTATTACACGTGCGATCTGCAGTCTGATGTTAAATACTGAACTTTTTAGCACACTTGCACTTGAACTTCAGAAAAGCGCTGAGGCCACTCCCGTGTTGCACATCCACGTCGAGAAGCAGCCGGGCTGTCAGCGCAGGACAGCCATCAGCCTGCATCTCCCCAGTTCCCGCTCGGGTGCGTTACCCCCGCGCCGTCGTCTCCTAAAGTCCTTCTTTCCAAAGCGCGAAGGTGTTCCCTTGCCGTGACCCTTTCACCAACCCTCTTTCCGCGGGGGCTGTACTCACCGGCCGCCAGCAGCAGCGGCAGCAGCAGCAGGGGCGGCCGCAGGGGCAGCGGCCCTTGAAGAGGTCCCATGGGCAGCGGCGGGCGGGTCTGCGCGGCTCCGGGGGCAGGCAGGGCAGCGGGCTCCGGGAGAAGCGCCGTGCTCCGGGAGCGGGGTGTGTAGGTGTGAGCCGGAGCGGCTGCGTGCCGGCTATAAAAGGCTGCTTTCTGCCCCGAGTCAGGTCCCCCGGAGCCGGGGCTGAGGACCGTGCTCCGCTGTCCATCTGGCCAGAAGGGAGGAGCTGCCGCGGGAGAGCTGGGGAGAGCTGGGACCTGTCACTCGGGCCGCGGAGCGCCGCGCAGGCAGAGGGGACCCCGCGGGCGGAGAGTCTGCCCGTCCGGTGTGGGGGCCTCCGTTCCGCTCCTCTCCTCCAGGACTTTCCTGCTCCGGTAGCTATATTTTATCTTTGAACTCCATCCCTTCCTAGATATTTAATAGATATATATAATCGAGATCCGAAGAGTTAAGGTGGCAGTGAACTCTAAGTTATTCTAGTGGTTACCTGGAAGCAGTGCAGAGCACATGCTTGTACTTCGTATTTGCCAAACTTCATCTCCTGATGGCTGCTGTCTTGGAGAACTAAAGAACAACCAACTCCTAAACGGGGTATGGGTATTTGTAGCTTGATCAAAATAACCTTTTCACCTTCCTTCAACCAAAATGGACTTTTTTTTTTTGGTACATTGTTCAATATTCACATTTTTTCCCATTCCTTTCCCAACTCTTGTATTATTTTGCAAAACCTACAACTGGATGCCACATTGCAATCATGGTTTCATTGCCCCTCTTGAACAGACAGCACCACTTGCTTTTTCAGTGATTTTTCTCCATTTGTACTTTCCAAGTATTTCATCAGACCTTTTGGTATTTCCTGTCAGTCGTTGAAGCAATCAGGACCCCTGAAATTTGGGTATTGATTTCTCTGTGTGTGGTTTTGTNGATCCCTATGCTTCTAGGATAAGGAAGAAGAGATAAAAATAAAGGTTTTTCTTTAAACAGAAGTTTCCAAGAACTTGTTCTTGGTCATGCCTTCTTACTGCTGGAGAGCAGCTGGTAGGTTTTTTTGTAGTGCATGGTGTTTTCATCAAAGAAATAAAATGTGTGTACTGAAGGATAATTCTACTTTTGCATTAAAATGCTCTGATTTCTGTGTTATATCATTTCTCTTTTATCAGAAGTAGAGAATCACATGCGGTCTGATTTCAAAAGACAAAAAGCATGCACAGACAGATCAGATTTGTTTTTGTTATGCTCTCATTAATCCACGCTCTCTGAAATGTTTGTGTTGGCACTGCAGTTAGGGTAGCGTGGGATAAATGTGGAAGCACATCAATGTAAAGTAGGGTATTGATATGCCCTTGGTGCAGCGGTGTGGAGCACATCAGAAATGGTCCATCAGCCCAGTCAAAACTCTGCACGGTGCTTGACGAAGCAGAAAGGATCATGGTAGGAACTTGAGAAACCAGAAGAAAGCAGGGTCTCCAGCTCGAGAGTGTGTATTCTGCAAAGGGACAAAAGTTGTTGGAGAGTTGCTGTGCGACTGTGACGCGCTGCGGCTGGCTACCAAGTAGCTGCTGAGATGATGTGCCAGGATGCGCTGCTGGCCAGGCTGTCCCTGCCTTTTGGGTCTCACCCACACAGTGGACCACAGCTGCCGCCATGTTTCCCAACGGAGGTGGAGAAGAACACGAGTGAAACAGGATCTGTGGCAGTCGTAAGTTTTGTCAATGACCCCAAGAGGTCTTAGTAACGTACAGATCATAACAACCCCCCCATTTATTTAGGATAATTTGTTTAATTTTATTTTTTGTTTTAGATTTTTGTTGCTACTGTCATCAACTGGGTCAAAGCAATTTTCCCTATTACTCATGGAGTCACATTGCTAATTACTGTTACTCTATTTTCATACTGTCACTTATACTGCATTTGTTTACCGACTCTTCCGGTGAATAAGTCACACCTATTAGAACGTTTTAATAGTGTTCAACAGTAGTTTAGTGAAACTTCCAGTTGAACAGTATCCCATCCAGCATACCATTGGATATGACAATGAAAACAGTGTCCAGGGGAGCAATCCAAATTACATTTCACGTTTGGTCTTCAGGAGACTGACATATGCAACGTGTTAGTGCACTTGATGTTGGATTACTGCACTTGATACATGTCCTCTGAAGGAAGTAATCTAAACCCATTGAAAAATAAAGTGAGACTGACATGTTCAGATGCCGGTTGCTTCTACCAGAAAGCAGACAAAGATGTGAAGTCACAAAAACTACATGACATGATGAAGTGAATGATGAAGTGAAGGAGTTGTTTCCTACAAGCTGTAATAAAAGTTCAAAGGAGAACATCTAGTGAGATTGGGGCAGGAGGGGGAGAGATGTGATAGAAGGAAATACCTATACTGAGGGGGAGTTAGGTTGTCCAGTTAATTCCCATGGCGTATGGCTAAGAAAATATGCTAGTACCAGATTAGAAGTTAATATGGATTACAATGGTATAGGGATTTTTTTGTAATGAGATTTATAATTCCCTTTATATTTTTATATAAAAACTTATGTGACAGTGCAGACCTGTCATATTTGCTTTTTGTAGCTTTCCTTCTGTCTGAAGTATTTGGTAACTGCTATAAGTCATATGTGATAAATGGCATTTTCCTTCTTGCTGATGAATTCTCCCATCAACTAGAGCTGTGCAGGGACAGGGAAAAGCATTTGCTTTTCAAATATACTTTCTCAAACAAGGTTTCATATGCTCAGTGGTTGCTTTAATTACATTTTTTTTACGTCTGAGGAATAAATTCCTGTAATTGAGACACACAGTTGTACTGAGGACCATTCTCACAGCATAACAATACTAAGGGCAAACTTGTTCAGTTAGTTGTAAAAGGCACATTTCTCAATGTCTGTGATTCTGTACATGCAGAAAAATGGTAAGAGAATGTTAAAATGTTGATGGAAAGTGCTAAATGGTCTAAAATATGCTTAATGTAACTGCAAGTTATCCAGTTCCCTGGGTGAAGGTAGTGATTTTAAGAGCAGTTGCAACAGCATTTTTGTAACAGTATATTTAGTGCTGACTAAACAGCTGCAAACCTGTATTTTTGTAGTAACAGAAGACGTTAGTTCCATTAGTACCTTTTATTTCGTAGGAGTAGTTATTTTTACTGAGAAATGAAAAAGCATTGGTCAAATTTATATATATTCTGTATTTAACTGTTATGAAGATCTGTAGTAACGATGGTAAATACAGAAGTCTGTAGGTATCTAAGCAAAGTCCTACAAAATTAGGATCCTACTACATTAAGCATTTGACAAGTAAGCTATATGATATATTTGCTGCCTCACTGAATTAATGAACTAATAAAGAATGGTGAAAGAAATTATTCTCCCATTGTTAGAGATAGGAATGATTTGCTGGGAGGGTGATTTGCTGAAGGTGTTATATGGTGGCTGTGGCAGAGCTAGGAAACTGCACCTTGGTGTTCCGCATCCCAGCTTAAGTCCCAGATTGGGGTCTTCTGTGGCATTGATTCCTGGAGAAAAATAAGGAAAGAAAAAGCATGCCTCACTGTGAAGGTATCAGAATAATTAGAACTGAAGAGCTGCTTCACAGCAGTAAGTCAGATGACTGTATTTACTTTAATTTAATGCTTGGCAAATGTCCCCAAATTACCCCATGTTTTCCTAAACATTGGATTGGAACACAGATTTGGCCTGGAATACATCCCTTACAAGTGTATGTTCCTTCAGATACCGAGTGTCCAAGTAGTACACAATCACCTTCTCTATCAGTGTTGTCTTCATAAAAAAAGCTCAGCCTTACTTATTCAAGTATTTGTTTGGAAACATTCAGTGCCTTCATTCCCATTTTCAGAGGTTTGGCTGGCTTTCTTCTCTTTCATGTCCTTCCACCTTCTCTTGACTCCTTTTTACAACCAATGCCTCCTGTTTACCAATGTTTTCTTCAGCTTGTGTTATTGGGGATGTCGTTCCAAAAAGTACAAGAGTTATAAAGCATAGTTTGGAGAACCAAGCTCCATGTAGAAGATGAGAAAACATTCTGCCATTTTCTAGTATCTTCCGATTGTACTTGGCATTATCTCGTACCTATTTCTAGCATACAGAACAAAATCCAACTTTAAGACTATACCAGCCTATAGTACCCCTTGTAACATCTTTGGGAATAGTAAGCCTATGAGTAGCATAATATATTCTGAGAGAATTCTGGGGACTGTGTTTGTAGTGCTGTCCTTTATATGCCCTTTGGCAGCGATGCTATTGTGTCCATTCTGCAAGAATACTGTGCTAGCGCGTAGCTGCCCATAACAGACAGTTGTGTGCTGGAAAGGTTGTTATTACATAAACGTTCTTGAGACTCGTTTACAGTTATAATGTATGCAGAGGAGCTAAATTACTCCTACGGTTTTCTTTTTTCATCTGCCTTTATTTTGGGGTTTGTGCTGTTCCAGATTCTACCCTCTGCTCCTTAAGTCTAACGGCTTCTGGCACAAAATCTATCCTGTGCATACAATCACCCAGGAAAATAACAAGATTGCGAGCATGTTCTTGGAGCACCATACATTTACTGATGCAACTCTGTCCATTTTTCTGATATGGAAATATATCGTCTGTCTTTGAACAAGGCAGTAGACTGGAAGGTTCTGGGAAAGGGTTCTATAAATAATTTCTGACTCTTGAAACTAAATTTGAAATTGCTATCGTATCTCTGGAAGGATGTTTGACTTGCTCTCTTTTATATAGGTTACATTAACTTGGATTCTTGAAATAGCTGATATAATGACCAGGATGATGGGACAGAGTGACCTCTCAGCAAGTCTGTGGGTGATACCAAATTGGGGGGAGTGGTTGATACACGGGAGGGCAGGGCTGCTACTCAGATAGACCTAGTCAGACTGGAAAAATGAGCTGTTGGGGACCTCACGAAGTTCAGCAAAGGCAAATGCAAAGCCCTGCGTCTGTGTTGGCATAAGCCCATGCAGTGGGACAGGTTGGGAAGTGACTGAATAGAGAGCAGCTTCGTAGAAAAGGAGCTGGAGGTCATGGTGGACAAGTAGAATGTGAGTCAATAGCATGCTCTTGCAGCAGATGTATTCAGCTACATTGTCCAGGCTGAGTGGTTTTGAAGGGAAATGAGTCTTCCCCTCTATTTGACACTTGTGATATTACATCTGGAGTTGTGTCTTGTTTTAAGAAAGGCATTGACATACTAAAGCAAGGCTAGTGAAGGCCACCAAACTCTCCAGGGGGCTGTAGCTCATGACATACAAGCAGCAGCTGAGAAAGCTGGATTTGCTCAGGTTTAAAGATGATGGTGAGGAGAGGTCATACCACTATCTACTGCTTCCATACGGAAGGGTGGAGAAAAGATGGAGCCAGATTCTTCCTACACATGCACAAGAGACAACAAACACAAGTTTCAGTATAGGAAACAATTTTTTTCCTTTTTTTTTTTTTTACAAAAGATGGGCAAATACTGAAACAGCTTGCCCAGAGAGGCTCCATCCTTGGGGATATTCATGAATCAACCGGGCATGGCTCAAAGCAACCTGCTTTAATATAACCTGCCTTGAGCAGAAAGTTGGACTGCAGGCTTGGAGAAGGCCCTTACCACCTACGGGATTCTACAATTTTGTGATGTGATAGCAGATAGCTTCAAACTTGCAGTTCCACCCTGCCAGGGAAAGAGACTCCAATACAACTTTTCCTTTTGCCTAAAGGTTTTCATGACATTATGCCCTACAGGCAGGGAAGGCAGTAAGCCTGCTCTACTGCAATAACAAATTCATTGATTATTTTTTCCATGTATCACCAACTAAGCTATGCAAATGCACAGGAAAAATCATCCATACTGAATTCAAAGAGAGCTGAAACTTTGTTTGCCTACTTTTATAATCTAGACAGCTTTGTCGTAAAGAGAAGCAAGTGGCCTTTTAATAAAGAACTACTTTCCTACTGTTTTAACTCACTATTCTGAAATTCCATTTCTATGCCTTTGTCTTTATTCACCATTTCTGAAACTTCTTCCAGTTCTATTTTTATTGAGATGGGAGAGAAGCTGCAGAACTGTATGCAATATTCAAGGTGAAGACAGAACATGGATTTATAGAGACTATTCCGCAAGAGGGAAGAGACAGAAATGCACATACTATGATTTTGTGTAACTTTTTCTTTTAGTGTGTCTACTGGCTCTTCGTTGTCTCTAAATGTTTTAAATTGCTTAAAAATAAAACACAGATTTCGTTACCTGTTTATTTGTTCACCTCTTACTGTTTTGTTGTTTGTCCTGTTGACAGTGTAGCACCCTGTTACTCTGGTCTGCTTGTTTTACATGAAAGCTTTCTTTCACGGCATTTCTGTTCATGGTTTCTGCTTCCTCAGCTGTGAAGATTTTGATGGCACATTTGGACACTTGGCAGAGGATAAAATCCTTAAGTTATGTGTTCATCAAAGGAGAGGTGAGTAGAAGGTAGCCCATGTCTGTTCCAGGCTAATCAGCACAAAAGCTCTCCACCTTTAAACAGCTTAAATGGTATCCAGACTGTTTTGGGAAATGGGAAGTTTCTGAATGTATTGTTGAGCAACAAAAAAACCCCTGGGAATACTGAGGGAGGGGGGATGTTGGGATTAACTGGAGAACTTATGAGCAGGAAAGAAGTGAATACCAGAAATCTGGTATCTTAAGACATGTGGGAGCAAAGAGGGACTCAATACTGCTAAGAACTGAGTCTGTATCATTTGTCAAGCAAACTCTGGATATCTTTCTTTGCCGTCTCCAATCTTTACTCTTTGCTTTGGCAGTGTGGTTGGGATTAGGAGTCATCGAACCAGAAGACTGGCAGCACTAACATCATGATTAGCTACACCTGAAATAAACCAGATACTTCCAAATCAGCCAAAAGATGTAATAGTTGTTTGCTGAGGAGTATGCATGAAGTGTAAGCACACCACATGCAGGTCAATGTTCAGTAAAATGTTTCCTTAGCTGCTGTGGTTTAAGCCATTCTTCACATTCTGAAGTGATTTCTTTAATGCCATACTAATGTTTTAATGTTGCTCTTATTATTTGCTCTCTCAGAAAGAAAAAAAGATAAACCCTTATTAGGTTATGCACCATGTAATTCCCAGGAAGGATTTGCCAGGAACAGATAATCTTTGCTTGCATCCCAGTTTATTTAGATTGGAGGTTCAAGGGGAGTCATACCCAAACCTAATTAGATAGCAATTCAAATTCATGTTTATTCTTGAAGATTCTGTGAACTTTTGTTTAGATTTGTTCTTTCTGATAACCACCAAATAACCCCACCTGTATAGTATTTATTTTAAAAACCGAAAGTTAGTACTGTACATCACTCTTTCAAATGCATGGATGTTGAAGGATAACTGTGTGTTGAGATGCTACTGAAGATTTTTTTCTTCACTTCCAATCAAGAAGTATTTTCCATGTATTAACTTTTACTGAAGCAACAAATAGTTTGCCTATTGATGTATGCAAATGTGTTTTGCATATGCATCCAATGAAGTAGAATCAAAATGTAAAGCAAAGCAATTAATTCTCTGTAATGTCTCCATCTCTGATCCTAGGGAAGGGAATATATCTTCCTTCGGACAGAAAGCAAGCACTAAATAATATCAGCATTAAATGATCACTTTCTTTCATATAATGAAAGAAATCTTTTGTACCATAGCACATATATTGCATCCCCCCTTCAGTTTTCTGTAATCTGCATAATTACCTGATTACCCCACAACTGGAAGGACTGGAATTAGGTGGGTCCTTTTATGATCATTATGACTGCAAGCCAAAGGAAGAGGAGGAGCTGCAGCAGTCCTAATTTTACTTGAAATACTGGACTTAGGAACCTACTTGAGAACACTGAGCAGCACAATCCCTTAGAGAAAGGTCATCATCCAAACAAGTGCAACTGCTTCTTTCAGGTTTTTTGGTCTTTGAATTTTGTTTTTCATCATTTTGTTTTGGCCTCTGACCATCACCTGTTTTTCTTCAGCTTCTTAAATCACTTATCTGTTCAAAGAGTTGAAGGTCAGATCGTCTCATCTGACTTGTATGCCACAGGCCCTGAAATTTCTTGTACCAGCCCAAGTAATTTCTCTTTGAGCAAGGCAAATTTTCTATTCACTTAAAGCATGTAATTACATTTGGAGTCACACAATTTTAGAAGATAAGGAACTTCCTGTTCTGTTAACAGAAGAACATCATGTAAGGGGCCTGTGGCTGGAAAAGAGTTGAATCAAGAGCAGGTACCAGAAGTGGAGATGGGACAGCCTAGTAAGGGAGGGTTTATTTAGAAGTGATTGAATACAAGTAAGATGGGATCATGCACGTATGAAGTGGGTCATATTTTTATAGCAAAAGTAACATTTAATAAAGACAACCTTTTTTCTCAGCAAGAAAAAGGTAGTTTATAAAGAAAATTATTTATTAGAGGTAATAATTTGAGAAAAGCACGGAATGGCACTAAGTTCAATACTAAAGTGTTTCAGCTGATAGAGAATCTTTAGCCTCTAGAAAATATAAATAAAGACTAAACAATATTTACTACAGGTTAGGTTCTGTCCTGAGTTAAACCAGTACATTGCTAATATCTCTAAAAGGTAACAAAGAAAAATGTATAAAACTATCTAATACCTGAGATTCAGCAGTTTACAGAAGAAAGCACATTTTTACATGAGCAAATAATCACAGCAACAGCTGTACAGGTTTAAAAACTGAAAGCTCAATTTTATGAATTTAAACAACGAGACCCAGGATAACTGAAGGTGTAAACCAAGTCCACTCCACCAGTGGCAAGGTGGAGATAGAAACCTGGAGGAGCTCACCTGCTTTGTCTTATTTTCTGTGCACTAATGCTGCTTATTCTATCACAAATAATAAAACTGCAGTTTTAAAGAAAGGCTGACATGCCCAAACTATATGTATATACAAAAACCTCAAAAGGCAGGCAACATTTCCTTTTAAAATAGCTCCTAACCATGACTTAGCATAATTATACATGCTCCAGACTGAGGTTTGGAAGAATGTTAACTCTCCTGTCAATTTAAAACCTCCTTTTGTATTGAGCCAGTGGGTGGGGTGCCACATTTTAGAGAACAGCATTCAAGCTGAAAACCCAGCCATCTAAGGTTTGTTTTGAGTCTTACAGCATACAAGTTCAAAACTCAAACTTTGTGGAAGCACAAATGGTTAGAAACACAAAAATATATTTATAAAACAGATTTTAAAAGCAGGAAATAAATGAATGAAAAGTTGATTAGTGCAAAGGTAGGAGAAAGAGCAGGACTCTGCCTGTTGCAGCAACTTCTATGTTAATGGCAGTGCAATTCTGTTGCAATTGCCATTGTTTCCTAAAAACACTCCTCCATTACTTCATGGATCCTACATCCTGCCTCGTAATACCCATGTGGACCAAGATTGTAGTCAACAGTCGTGTCGCTCCATCAGTGCCATTGTTTGTCATGGCCACTAGAAACTGCCTATTCGTCTGGATTCCCTTCCATACTTCAGAATCAGATCTCTGTGAAACTAAGTATATTGTATTAGTCCACTGTCACGGAAGTCTCATAACTTCTCAAATTGTGTATACAGGAGTTAATTTGTATATACCTAGATACTCATAATACAGATTACAGCTGCAGTTATGTCCACACTACTAAATTAGGCAGTGGTACCACAGTAGTTTACACTTGGTCCCCAACATTTTTGAGCAGTACAAATACTGGGGAATACTGACTCTTTCAGATAAGAAGAAAATGAGCTAACTCTTACTTTTCCAGATATTAATTTCTTCAGAATAATTCCCTGTGGAATCACTAGCTTGCAATGATTGTGTTGTTTATGTAGCAACTTTAGTGGTAAATCAATTAAATCCCTGAGATTTTATAATTTTAGAGTCATACCTGCTTGAATACCAAGATGCTGGACAGAGGTATGTAATGTACGATTCTCTAAAGAAAATAATTTCTTAGGATGTCTGTGGCAGCATTCATACGGTCATAGGATGGTTTGGGTTAGAAAGGACCTTGAAGATCATCTAGTTCCACCCCACTGCCATGGGCAACGACACCTTTCACTAGATCATGTTACTCAAAGCTCCATCCAAAGCACTCTCACGCTTTTCTGCTCTACTTCTACAATTTCCTTAAAATGCTAATCCTAGTTTGACAAACAACAATTAAAATACGGTTTTAAAATATTTCTTTTTTGATAGACTCTCAGTTATGAAGTATCCTGGGGTTTTTTTTATACTTTGAAGTGAAGAATCTGCTTTTCTTCGAAGAAAGGAGTGAAAGGAAAACATACAAGTTTATATCATCTAGTTTTCACACCTTTTTAAAGTTTCAGTTGCTGGCTAGATCACTTAGTGAAATGACTGTTAATGATGGCTGATCTACACATTGCCAAAATGGTCCTGTACCCATTTATAATTCTTAATACACAACAGCATAACTATCAGTAACTTCTGCAGGTGGCTTTTTTTTTTTTTTAAAAAGGCTATATTTATTTATCCTTTTGGTATTTTAAAACAGTTTTTTGCTCAAGACAAGTCAAGAACTGAAATGAAGATTGCCAGAAAGGAATAAAAGATGAATTAGACATGCAAAATTTACATGGAAAAGTGCATATGTCTCTGTGTGCGTGTTTTGGGAGGACGGGATGACACTTCTCTCCCCTGCCCTCTGACAAAGCTGTATTTTGAATCCTGCATTTCAGTAGTGATTGTAAAGAAAACAGAAAAACCTCTCATCAGTTTGATACTTAGCAATATGAAAACAGAAATAAGCTAGATTGAAGGCATCAGCTCATTTCATTCTCCTTTGTTTTTCTGTCAAAAATATTTTCTTTGAAAGAACCTAGTCAAGTCTGGCCACTCCTTATTTTACAGTCAGTCAGAGTATTTCAGTGTAGATGTACATTTTTTAGTTTTGCAAATGTCTTTTGTTTCACTACGTTTTAGGAGACAGATTATTAAAATTATTTTGGTTTTCAGTATGTTCTCCAGCATGAAGCAGAAAAATATAAAACAAAAAGTAAACACTTCTGTTCAGACTTGAAACTCCAATTTTTGGAATGTGTCAGAGGTAAACCTGAAGAATTCCTTAAGTTTTTATACTCAGTCAGCTTGAAAACACTTTGCCATTTTTACCAGTGCTTATAAACCCGAGTTTTGGATGACTGCTTGACCTTTTGGAATAAGTATGACAGTTAAGATCAGCTGATGAATAACTGCTTATACCGTTTGCAGGAATTAAGGTATTGCTCTCTAAGTGAGTGTTGTAGTGGCTGGTTCTCTATCTGAAGGGCCTGAGCTTCACAGTAAGAGTTAAGTATTCCTAAGAGCCAATATGATGACGGGGGAATTTCTGTTTCAGCCATGTGGATATGATTAAACAAGGCAGAGATGTAACATTAAGCTGTTTTGACCTAAAATGGCAGGGAAGCAGACACCGTGCTGATGTGTTAATAGCTTTCAGGACATAAGAGATACAGTTTAGAGGCTTTGAAGATATTTAACCTACTTAGCTCACCTACAATAGGATATTCTGATTGCCAGCTTTAACAGGTTTGTAAGCAACTACTCCCTCTGTGCTTTTTGGTGAAATTGTGAAAAGAATGAGTGTCTCTTAATTAGTGACAGTGGCAGAAAAAGAAACATGCATCAGTGGCACTCTAGCTTGTGATTAGGATACCTGACTGCAAGAAAAGAATATCTGGCTTGATCCTTACTTGTTTATGAGAAGGTCTCCTGCAAAACTTTAGAGAGATCATTCCTGCTAAGAGCAATCTAACTAGCACAGTATGTGTCTATGGTAGCATTTTAGTTTGGCTCAGAAGTGAGCATACACTTGTTTCCTGGCCTTTCTTGGACAACTCTTACTAGAAGTGGGGCACTCCTAGAAGTTGCACTAATTTGTCTTTTACATTATTAAGACATTGAGACTTTCTAGATCTTACGAAGCCAAAAGAAAAAAAAAAATTCTTTTTTTTTTTTTCTTTGCTGTTCTGACAAGGAATTCTCCCTGTGTAGAGAGGTAACCTTCAGTTCTGCCTGTGTTATTGCTAAAGCACCATTCTTTAACTGAGCTAGTTTATAAACCACTGCTTTCCTCACCCCCATCTTCTTTATGGGCCGATTTAAGCCTCATATATAACCTGTGATAGAAGAGATCCAATCACTTTACTCATATTCCATCTTCTCAGTTACACTAAAATTCTCTAGCATTTTAGGTGAAAAAACAAGATATTGAATCTAACAAGACTGTATAGCTCTAAAGTATAGCTACAATAAGCATTGGATGTTGAATAAAACACTTCCTGAGATTCATGCTAACAGTGGATGCAGTGGCATTCTCTGTCTTCCAGAGGAAGTAATCAGACACACCTTACATTGCTAAATTAATCAGTGCAGCCATAGTTACAGAGAAGAAAATGATAAAATTAAGATCTGATGTAAACAACTGAAGCTCATGATAATGGGTTAGCTAGCTACAACAGTGATGTAAGTACTTATATTAGCAAACAGGTCAGAAAATAGCTGTAATTTTCCTCATCTTAATCTCCAATTCCTCTTTATAACATACAAATGAGTAAGACAACAGCACAGAGAAAATGGAAAAGAATAAAATAATCCAATAAATTAAGTAGGCATAGATTGCTATATTTAAACCTTCTTAATCACAATAAATAATACAAAAAAGATTCTTTATAAAAGGTAGGAAAAGTTCTGATACTCTTTTCTTTAAGAAAACCATAAAGACCAACATGATGTTAACAAAATGACAATTAAAAGCTTCTCAGAAGAGAGTTGACAAATTACTATCTTCATGATGTGCTTTCCTCGAATCCCTAAAGTATCTTGATACATATAAATCAGTAACACATTTTCCAAGGTATCTTCTGCACTCTCAGAAAGTGTCCTTAGCTCATCGAACATGAAGTGAGGTGCTGTGAGAACTGCCCACAGCACTGTCTGAACTTCTGACCACTCTATCCTGGCCAAAATTACCTACAATCCGCAGGAGTAGGTTAGATACCATCAAATCAGGAACTGAAGCAATGTATATATGATTTCCATCCCTCCACTTCTCTTTTTTCTGGCTAACAGAAGATCTCTGACAGGTCACCCTTTTTGAAAAATGGTTATTGTTTGTTCACATCCTCATTAGACCAGTCATCCATAACTTTGTCACACTGCAACATATTTTACTCATGATTGTCCTCTGAGGCTATGCAGAGGCCTGAAGCTAATGCTCATGATGGTAGTAGCTAGCATTAACAAATTTCCACTAGCCCTGCTTAATACATTTTTTCTGTGTGCTAAAATACAGCACTGACATTGCTTGACTTTTTTTCTTAATTCAGTAAGTCCTTTATAATTTTGAACTTTTCAACCTAAAAGAATTGTTATTTTCCTACTTTTTGCTGGATTCAGGTCAGAGATGAATTTGTAACTACCCACTAGGATTCAGCTCCTACAAACTGGGCCCAGGAAGCCCAGGAGTGGGACTTATGCCCTCTGCTGGCCTACTGGATCGTGACTCCACTACTGTGGAAGGCAAAATTCTTAGATTTAGTAAAATAATCTAGAAGTTACAGCAAGGCATTACAGAATGACTGTTTACTCACATTTTTGCTGTGGATTGCGATTGAGACATTGAAACAAAACCGAGATACTCTCTGTTGTATACTAACACTTAATTTTTATTTAAAGGATATGACTAACAGATACACCAACTACTACACAAAACTCCATAAGTGGTTCATTGACTTAAACAATTTCCAGCAATGTTTTAACAAGCAAGAAATCTTAAATTAATTTAAAAAATGTTAAGTAGTTTCTTAAGGTAAAAAGTTATAGCCAACATCAAGCTCATATCATAGAAGTTACAGTTCAACTTGCCTTGTAGCTGTTCTCCAAATACTCTGCTGCCCCTCCACCACTAGCAATTTCTTAGTGACAGGAGAAATCACTTCTCTGCTAGGGCATTACGTCTGTATGCAATAAGTAAATGAACTATATCTAAAAGTACCAAGTCACAAACACAACTTTGCAATATGCAGTTTGTGTAGGAAGATATTGTTACGCTGCTTAGCTCAAGTCTAAGGGTAATTAAATAATAATACAGAGACTTTCAGGAAACAAAAAAAAATAAAAAACCCCTACCAAAACCAATTTTATTTCTACAGAGATAAGTGTTGCCTAGTAGAGGATATCCTGTTCTTGCGTGGCTTTCAAAAAAAAAGAGTATAGACTGATGTAGTTGTTGTTTTAGAAAAAATAAGTTAATCTTATTTTCAAGTGTCAAGCTCATAATTTGACCAGTAACTGTTGGAAATGACAATGTACAATTTCATCAGCATTTGTAAATGAAAAACCTCTGCTGTTTCAGTAGTGCAGTGAATTAGGGTTTTCAATGGCATTGCATGCAGGACAGGACAGATAAAAAACCACAGAGAGTATAACTTGCATGCAATACTCAATGTTTTATCCTGGAGATACTAAGAATCAAGACAAAGCAGAAACAAAACCTCAGACTGGCAATACCTTTAGTGGGAGTCCTCCTTTGCTGGCCAGCTACAAAAATGTGCAATAGTTCTTCCTATTTTGGTCAGAGCAATGCTCTCTCTTCTCTGGGTTTCCTAAGCAAAAAGAGGGGTATTAGGTAGTAGCAGAAAATAGAACAATAATAGTGAGCACCCCAGAAAAACAACCAAAAACCCCACCAATTGCAGGTTGACTTTTAGAATGGATTATGTTAAACTATATTTAATCTACACGTGATTATTTAAAATACAGGGTAGTATTTTAGTTCTGTCACTTGCCTTTGGAAAGCAATGGTTCATAATCGAATTTAGTTCAGTTTCTCTTCTCAAAGATATAATATGGCTTAACTGTTTCAGTCTGGTCAATTCAGGTCAATACTCCTGAGCACGCCTCCACCAAATGAGTTCTGTAATTCACACGCTTGTTTTGTATAAAGCTCTGTCTTGGTGAAGTATTTATAGAACTTACGTATACATTCTTTGTAGCAGAATATTTCCTTTGGTAGTAGCTAAAACAGATATTCATGTCTGACCAAAAGGGACTGTTTTTACAGATGTTTAAAAAACATGTTTTTTGAAATGTCCTGTTTTAATTTTTCAGGGAGATTTTTTTTTTTCCTTTCCCAAAATACATGTGGAATTGGAATAACCATATATTTCCTATGTAGTTATATTCCACAACCACTGGCTAAGGAAAGAGGGCAGTGTCATACATATGATAGAATTCTGGATCTGGGAAAAAATCAAAATCTCTTTCAAAACAAAACAGTTTTGAAGGGAATACATTCCTGGAATTCTCTCTACACATAAATAACTTATTGACGTCACAAGTGAACTGTAACCCCAATGTCAGAAAGCGTTGCATGATAAGGACTTCAGATGTTGCAGATAAAGGAATACATTGAAAAAACTTGTTTCCCACTCATCTAAAACTGTCATTCACAGCTATGTAATTCTCCCAAACAGCAAGCACATAATAAATATGGGTTTCAAAGCAATGTACTTTGTAACATTTGAATTATAAAAGTCAGACTGATTTTGTTTTCTCTCCAAAAAAAATTTTGAGAGTTCAAAAGAAGTCCCTTTGCTTGTTTTAGAAGCAAAGGGGAATAAAAAGTTTAAAAAGCTGGCTGTGTTTTTGAAAAAGGCAGCTGCATCAATGCCTTCATTTCCAAGTTGCAACTCTTCCTTAGTTCAAAATGTCACTTCACTTAAACAAGGGAATTCACGAGGCAGTTTTTTAAAATTAAATCTTAAGATGGTACCATAATTTAACAACAAGGAACACATCTACCTGTGGAGTAAAGCAATGAAATGACAGAACACGTATTTTCTTCTGTCTTAATAACTACTACTTATAAAATTCTACAATTGCATCTTTTTCAGGCTGTAACTTGGCCGAGTCTGAAAACAAGACACTAACGTAGCAAGCTTGGAAGATATGATGAACCAATGGTAGAGCAACAGGGGTAGATTTCAGCGAATGAGTCTTGGAGCAGTTTGGGTGTTCATGGAATGAGGATTCAGTTCTTCAGTTTAAATGCTTCCTTGACTAACTAGCAGGTTAAAAACTCTATTACCCTAAGGAATTTCAGGCAGAAAAACATTATAAAATCACTACTGTCATTCACCTGAAGCTAATAGACATATAGCTAGACATGACAGAATGGTAAAAAGCATCAGGATGAAAAACATAGCTATTATTTAGCAACCGTGACAATCTTACAGGATTTTTATCTTTTTAAAATACATTACTCCACATTTAATTTACTTAATAGGGAAAATGGCTGCTCATGCCAGCCTCTCCTTTTCCCTGAGGTTACCCTTAATCAACAAACCTACTGCTCTAACCAACGTGTCGAAATAGCAGCTATCAAGCACGTCTTTAGCTTGTAAATGTCCCATTCTGCAAATGTTCTGACATCAATATGAATGAAATCTAGCACTGTCCACAGGCTAACATGACCAATTACAAATGCAGTGCTTAAAAATAGTGTTAGTCCTCTGCAATGTGCCTAGTTAAGTAGGATGATCTTGGTTTCTGCTGTTTTCATCTCGATACTTAATACTGCCACTTCGCCTCCAGAGGTGCCATATAACTCAGTTTATTTCTCTCACTTATTCTCTTCTGAGGTCTCTGTCTACTTGAGCGATGACAATTTCAGGACACTGGTCGAAATGCATTTTTCTGTTGCCAGTACAACTGTGTGGCTGCAAGGTGAACCAGATCTCAGGGACTCTTTCAGTTGAAACATAGCTACTACTTCTCTCCTGTGTCAATTTCCCAGTGCACACACACACATAAATACTAGCACTGGCAAAAGCAAGGGGGTAACAGAGGTGCAGGAACATCGGAGATGTTGCAATAGCTAGTTTGGATTTAAGATAAAAGGAATTGCTCATTCTTGTTTTTCAAAGAATCCTACAAAAAATGGAAGAGGTAAGTGTTGTTCAGACTGTATCTTTCAAGATTTTATAGGAATGTAACTCTTAAAGCAGATTATCCTAAATATATTGCATTCTAAATTTAAAATTTAGACTATGATAACAAAAACATAAATAAAAGATTACTTCCCTGAGATTCTAAAATAAACATATCAGAAACTAAAGGTAGTAATTTCACCATAGCCTGTCCTGCAAAATTGTTCAGCTTGAAACTTGGGATACAGAATTCTTGTAATTGAACTTCAATGAGGTTCTTGGTCTGTCTCATAAAAGCAACTAAAACACATGCTTCTTCTAAACAAACTTAGCCAGTGTGGTAGAATTATCACAGAACACCTATTGTTCTCCAGAGCATGGAAAAGCTCTATAACTTTTAGCTATACCTGGTACATTTTTTCCTTTTACTGTCACATAATGAACCTAATTATTTCAAAATCATCAGTACAAATAGCAATGAAGGGTAATTTTCCAAGACATCAACTGCAATATTTTCCAGCTGACTTCAGCCATATTCTAGCTGTGTACAGGGGTAATTCCTTCTCAATAAAGAAATATGTTTCCAAATTCCATTTAAAGAATATCTTAAGCTCTCTCACATACAACAGCAACGAAGTTCCCTTTTTCATCTCAGTATAACTAGGTCAGCAGTTTAAATTGTCAAAATACCATCAGTAAGTTTATGTAGGCTTCCATGAGTAATATTTTAAAATTAAAGGTAATAAGTGCACGTAACAGGATTAATTCTCATTGGTTAACTCATGACAAGTTACTTAAAGATAGTTTAGGTATAGCCACTATTCTTTTCCTCAGAGTAGTTAACTATTATGTCAAATATATTACTTCCACAAAACCTATAATTGAAACCATGCCTCTACAGCTCCCACTCTAACGCAGTGCTAAGCTATACATGGCTGTACTCTCAAACTGCTTAATAGGGTACAATTTGTTATAACACCTGAAGTGTTTGTTCAATAGCCTCTGAATTCTAATACAACATTTACTTTGTTCTCTGTTTGATAGGCAGGGTATTTTATAGATGGTTTTTTTTAGTATTTTAACAGACATTTTTAGTATTTTAACTTTACCTGATGCATTTTTCGGGCTCACTTTCTCTATATTACAGCTGAAATGTTCCCAAAGCAGTCAGCCCATCAGTGGAGATCTCAACAAGCCATTATCTACAGGTGAACAGTACGTAGCCAATCCTAACAGCAGGCTTAGAAAAATCAGCAACATGATTTATGTAATACCTATAAATCAAAAGGATTAGCAGGTAGGATTAATATTTTCATTGTGCTACTACCAGCCAAAAGATTTTACCTCTGCAGTAGTTTGTTGTTCTGGATGACAATGATCATACTGCTTGCTCTCTTATGCTGCTCAGTATTTAAACAACTCTAATTTGGAATTAGATAAGCCTTCTTAAAATTTTTTTGGTCTATTTCATAGTTTATAATCCATACCTATAGTTGTTGTAGGCATATTTTTTTTTACTCTTTCTGTTTCTCTCACCTCTTTTCAGTTCCTGCAGTAAGCAAAAGTCCAATTTCTGCATTGAGTCCTATGGGACTTCTAAATTCCGTTCAACATACGTAAGCATTAACTATTTAATATCTGACTGCGACCATTAAGTTGTCACACTTAGCTTCAAGAATCGACATGAATGAGATCAACTGGAGGTAATTTACCCTTTGAAGCTGGAAAAAGCCTCAAGGCAGAGCTTCAATAATTTATTCTGACAGTCCCTCCACAGTAATTAGGCTGCAACAATGTTTAATACAGTTATGCTTCACCAGGTCAGGGAAGCTTCCATCAGCATAACTTCACCTGATAAGCTACTAATTGGCTGTATTCCTTTCAACCTCAATTAACGGTAGTCTAATTCATATGCTGTATTTGTTAAAATCTGGCAAGCTTTTCTTTATACAGCTCTACCATACATGCAACATCAATGCGTCAAATGTTTTTTAACACATTATTTGTTGGGACACCTGTACAAGACAGGTCGGCTGCTGTACAAGACTGACGTTGCCACACTAATGCTACTGGAAGAAAGTAAATAGTATTATTAGAATACTGGTTACGTCCATCGTAAGGGGAACAAGCTCCAGCCCCTCACACGTGAGGGGACACGGAAATACCCATAGTCCGGCGGTTCCCCGGCAGGCCCGTGTGCCGGCAGACGCGGGACCTGCTGCTGCCTGTCACGGAGGCAGGCTCCTGCCCGCACCGCCATCGCCCGCTGCCGCTCTGACAGTAAGGGCCCAGCAACGCTCCTCACGCCGCCTGCCGCCTCCGCTTTTATTATTTAGCAGAGAGAGTTTTCACAAACGTATTTCTGTGAGTTCCAACATAAAGAGTCATAAGCTATAACCCGTTCCCGGGCTCGCGAACACTCATCCCAGGCAAGCGATGGAGAAAACGGCGGGTCGTGCCCGTGCTGCCCGGCAGCACCCGGGCTCAGGCTCCCGCCGGTTCGCTCCGCGGTCGCTTCAGCGCGGCTGACGGAGCAGCGCCTGACACCAACCCTGGAGGGTGTCGCCGCCTCTCCAGCGCCCAGAGGAAGGTCGCTGCCGGACTGGGGAGGGCTGGGCTGGGCTGGGCAGGCACCGCACGTCTCACATCTCCTCAGCGCCGGGAACCGCTGAGGGCAAGCGCGCGACTGCAGGCGCGGCACAGGCCACCAGCCCCGAGCATGGGGCTCCCGCATCGGAAAGGAGGAGGGTGACGTCAGTGAGTGCATGGGCTGTCATAGGGCGCCGCCAGCGGGCAGCCCGCGTCCGGCTGCTTCAGGGAGAACCAATGAAAGGTAAAAAGGTCCGCAGCGTCGGGATGACGGGCGCGTGCGTGGTGAGGACGTTGTCTGTTCAACCAGTCATACGCCACAGCGCACCCAAGGCGATGGCGGGACCTAGGGGTGGGCCCTATGGCCAGCTGAAAGGAAAATGGAGCGTGGGGGGACGGGCCTTAGGTAGCCAGCCAATCAGCAGCGAAGCGCTTCACAGGCGCCACCACTCAGAAGCGCTTGTTTCCAAAACAAGCTTGGTGAACCAATGGGAAAGCCCGCAATGCTCGCGCCCGGGCTAATCGAGTCAGGTCTGCGCCCGCGGC
>VXBJ01005545.1:1660713-1670872 GCA_013400055.1 Nycticryphes semicollaris
GGCCTCCCACCAGCAGGGTGCGCCCTTGGGAGTGGGGCCGAGGGCGGGGCGGGGGAGGTACTGCCGTTGTCGCTACCGTTGTCGCCGCCGTCGTCTGTTCCCGGCTCGCTGGCTCCGCCTTCCGCGGCGCTGTGTTCCCGCAGGCCCCAGGAGCAGGTAGGGACTGTGCGGGGTGGGGGGTGGCGGGGGGAACCGTACTCCGTCGTCCCTGGCGCGGCCGGGCCCCTCTACCTGAGGAAGGGGTGTCCAGGGGCGGGTGGCGCCGCCTGGCCGNGGCCCGGCTGAGCGCGGGGCGGGCGGTGGCGCCGGGGGGCAGCGGGTGGCGCCGGCGGACACAGGGCCCGCTCAGCCGCGCCAGAGCCGGACCCGGCGGGTTTCCCGCCGCCATTCCCCAGGAAAAGCGGGGTTTGAGAGCTGTGGTGCTCTGTGACCAGAACAAACTAGGAGGTTTGACAGGAGGTGCGGGGAGAGAAGTGCTGGGAGCGGGACGGTGTCCCGTTCTGCCCGTGTCGTGTGTGACGAGTTTTTCGGGCTTTCTGTGCGAAGAAGTGGGTGCTGGAAGTTGTGTCCTCGCTCATCCAGCTAATGAGAAAAACAGTGCCCCGTTTCCGTTCCTCTGCTTTGTTGAGGCAGCGTTCCTGGCGAGGCAGCACTGTCACTGTTTGTTTACAGAAAATCATAATGTATTACAGGAAGTAAAAACAGAAAAAAAAAAAAAAAACAACCCAAAGACTGTCAATTGCAGTCATCAAAATCGATTACCAAAGTTTATCTTGGTAATCTGCTCAAATTCTGTTGATAAATCTGACTTTATCGCTAAGATGTTCTCCAGCTTGAATTTTGGATCTGTTCTTTACTAAAATGTCTGAGGGAACCATAAACTGAAGTCTTCCAGATCCACTCCTTAAATTCCTAGGGTAATGAAGCCTCCCTACAAAGCGTCTTTGTTCTCTCCTGTTTCTTTCATGGATTTAAAAAAAATACGTAGGAAGGCTATGAAAACAGAAAACAAACCTTGAACAGTATTGTTATTTTGTTGGTAGAGAATGAGTGTGAAGAGATGCAGCTAAACACTTCAGATAAATAAAGACTATGGAATGAGTAGATGTTAAACTGTTGCTGTATGTTCCACTTCATTTAGATGTTTTATTTTGACAACAGCCAAGTTTGTTTCTCTGTACAAAAAAACCTCAACAAAACAACAAACTGAAACTGAGTAAAGTCGGTGTTATTAACTGGCATTTTCAGCTGACATAACAGAACTGTGTGATTGTAAGCAGAAGTATTAGATTAAGTAGAGCAATTAAGTCAAAACCGTAGAAACGTGTGCAGTGTACTGTTTCCCCGTTTCCCTGCCAGCATGTTACATATTTGAAATGTCCTATGTAATGTCCTGGTGATGCGTGAGGATGAATATTAAATCTTTAGTGCCTTTGCTATCTGAGGAAGATATTTCTAAAACGGTTTAATATTAAGATTTCTTTCTGTTTTCCCTTCCTCATCTTAATGCCAGCCCGTCTGTTGAGCAGTTTCATGTCTCTGTGAGGCGTGCTTTAATTTGTACTGCAGTTTATTATCTGGAGTTTTGCATTTAAATTGTCGGATAGTTAGGATGAGCAATACGGTTGCTTTGAGAAGTCTGCTTTGGGTCAGGCTTACTCTGTTGGGCAGGTGCTTGGTTTCCAGTTTGATTCTTGGCTGGGTTGGAGTTGGGGGTAACGGAGGTGTTTTTGTTGGTGTCACCTCTCTAGGAAGCAGTTAGGGTACAGCTGCATGTGTGTGCCTCCTTTTTGCACTTGTCTGTGTTAAGGTGGGGGCCTGCTTTCTCGTGCCCCTGGCATGGGAATTACAGATATATCGGGTTTTGGATCCAGATGCCTGAACACACGATGCTTGCTGCCACTGTCAGTGGTGCAGGAGGTAGCAGCAGAGATGGGCTTTTGCTGCTTCCAGGAGAAAGTGGTTTGTACTATGCCTGCTTTCAGTCATGTATTCGCTTCTACTGTTCTGTTTCAATCTTCCCTGTTCTCTTTGGAGTATTCCCTTTATTCTAGGAACGAGGATGTAACTGCTGTTCTCTGGGATACAATTTTCCTATATGGAAACATTGGTGAACTGTTGACATTTTGATTTTATACATAGACTTGTGGTTTCATAACTTCTGATTGCTGATCAAAGTTTTGACATATGATGGTGTAAATGATGTGTTAATTTGCGACTGAGTTGATTAATATTTTGAGTTTGTTACCTTCTGTCTTGCCTGTATCATAAAGAGAGGAAGAAGGCTGATGCTAGAATGCCAAAGGAGATCTCATTGATCAGTGTGATTTTCACTAGATGTACACCCCAGTCAAGGTTCATAATTCAGCTGAACTGCTGAGGCTGGTGGAGATCCAGATTTATCAGCAGCAATCAGGATAAAATTTTCAATGTGCTTTGTCCTGTACAGAGATCTAATTTGAGATTCCTTTAACCCGGTAATTGCACTAATATTGAACTCAGTGATGCACGACAAGAGGATATGGTTCTATATCTTAAAAGAACACATCTGGACACTGCACTTTTTAAGTTTTTCTGTTTTAGCTCTGTGGAGAAGAAATTGCACTGAGGACCCCATTGACTTCCAGTTGTTTTCAGCATTTAGATCTGAAGGTGCAGAGAATGCTTATTTAAAATATTTATAATGAACAACACCAGAATTATTTTGCCAGCTGAAGGTCATTAACTCCCAGTGGTAGGAGTTCTAGTTCCCGAATAATGTTATGCATATTTCCTCTCTCCTCCTGAAGGTCCTGGAGAAAGGATTAGTTTCTGGTCCTCCGGGACTGAATTTTGAACTGGGGGAACTTGCGTGAATGGTGAACTGTAGATACTTACTCCCTGGATTTGCAATTTAGAAGTGGAATGACCTTCCTTTTCAGAATAACCAAGGCCTGTATTCCTTCTACAAAACATGTCAGATGTCTGCATTCTGTATGATTTTATTGACTTGCATTCCAAAGATCAGTTTGGCATTGCAAGATAGTCGAGCAGTTGTTGTGTTCAAAGCTCTTGGGCCTGAAGTATTATCCCTAAATATTATGAATGTCCTTTAAAACTTACCTTGAATGCCTCAGAAGTGCCAAAATATAGAAAACAAGAAAATTGTCTTTCCCTGTGCTGGAAGGAAAGCAAATAAGCAGTACGAGGCATAAGTGGCTTTGTGTAAGGGAAGAGTGTGGGTATTCCTGTCTGCAGAGCTGCCACCAAGGTGTTTTGCTCCGTGTCTCCTGTTTGTTCAGCTGGACCAGCACCTATCAGAAAAGGTGACATTGGCTACTGGCAGCGCACTTGCTGTCATTTGACTTCAGCTTTTGTGAAACACGATGAGTTGAAGCCTGTGATAAAGATAAAATAGCATAAACTGTTCTTCAACTTGCTTGGGCATAGGCAGGATTTAGGAAATTGAGCTTGTATTTGTCATAGCAGCAGCTGTACAAATATAAAATTTAATGCAAGGATCAGTTCTGCCTATGACCTTAATTACAGATATATTAGTTTGCCTTTTTTTTTTATTTTCCAATCCCATACTATTTATTTTTCTTTCTTTTCCTTTAGCTTGTTTCATTCAGTGATTTGTAGGAAGAGTGAAGCTTTTCTAGTAGTAGTAAAACATTACTTTGTTGCTTTTAAACATTTAAAATATATCTATGTATTTATATTTGTTTTAATTTCTGTCCCTGCAAATGGAGAAGAAAAGCTGTTGCTAAACAGGTGGGGTTTTTAAGCTTTTAGAGTGGACGGATGACGTTAAAAGTCAAGACAGGGTTGTGATTTGCCTTGTCTAACATGTTTCTAGTTTCTCAAGAGGCTCAAAGAATTATTTGGATAGGGGAGATGCTGCTAAAGGCACTATCCAAAACAATTTTAAAACCTCCATAAAATCATCAATTACTGGGGCAATGTGACTGTCAAAGTTTGCTAAGGAAAGATAATTTTTGCCTGATAGTCTTATGGATGTAGATGAGCAAGTAGGAAAAAAAATAGAAAACAGTTTTGACTAATAAATTACACCACTTGCATATATTCCTCACTTGCTAGCTATTTTTTTTATTGGTGATGCCCGTTTGTAACACTTCTGTTAACTTACTGTTATGGAGAAATTGGATCTCCACATCCTCAAGGTGCAATATATAATTTATTCCTTAATATTTATCCTAGAGGTGATAAATAAATTTAATTGTTACTGTGTTGGACTTTTTTCATCTCTTTGCAAGTTGTTGGTGTGGAATATTTGGGCCAATTAAAATTAATAGAGTAAAGCTGATCTTAATACTTGCCCAGATCTTGACATGCAAGACTGTTGTGTTGGCAGGATATTACTTTGTTGATTGTTAATTCAGAGGACCAAAATGTCTTGCTTATTTTTGTGGGAAAGTATATGCTGGCATTGCTGCTGTCTTTGGTTACTGTGAGATTTTTCTTGCTCTTACTAGACCTTGTTTGAATTCTAAAACATAAACTGTGAATGAATTAATAAAAATATATTCAGATTCCCCCCAAAAATTCAATTTGTCATTCATATTTAGATTTGTTTATAGATATACTATTATTACTCATTAAAACATGCATCTTGTAATAAAAGTCTTTCATATATATGCTAAAAGCACTCAATATATTACTCACTTGTGGAAGAAAAAATGATGCATAAAATAACATGAAGAACAGTTACAGGAGGCGTTCATGGTTATTTCCTCTCCGGAGAATAGATTGCTGAGTGCTATTTATATACCTAAACAAGAAATGTCTTTACAATTCATGCCAGTGAACTATTGTAGCTGTACATTATACTTATCTACAGACTGATTCAGATTCTTCATTCTTCTTTTTTTTTAAGCTTGGTGATATTAGAGGTAACAGTAGAAAGTGAGGTGAAATGGGGACCTTGAAGCGCTTTCATTTATTTGCTTAGTGACCTTAAGAAAATGACTCAGTTTCTTTTGCTCATTTTAGGAATGTGCTACAGTAGGGCTAACTCTTAAGGACTTGAAATTGTGTAGACTTCATGTGTTTATTGAGGATGCATTGGAAAGGTTTGTAAACATTATTAGAGCTGCATGCTCTTCAGATGGTTTCAGTATTCCAAATTATTTGGAGAAAGTAGGGTATCTTCTCCAGACGGTTTCTATTCTCACTTGAGGTTTTGTTGAGTTTGTTGGGGGTTATTTTGTTTTTTATTTTACTTTTTTTCATTCTTCTGTCATTGATGTGACGTGATAACCTGACACAAAATGCTGGCTTTTTTAAGCATAGTTTCAAGACTAACAAAAATGTACTGCATGCAAATACTTTTTTTCTTTTTTTAACTATAAATTCCTGCAAAAAGTAATTTTCTTCACAAAAAAATTTCCTCAAGCTAAAAGACTTTTTCTGAATTCCAGTGTTTTAAAAATAAAATTTTGTCCTACTGATCTTTTCTGTAAAAATAAGTTGAGTTCTTACATTCCAGTTAGTCAAAACTGTATGCAGCAGTGAAATCATACTTTAATTAGCCTTACCTTGAAGGTTATGCACATCAATTTAGCCTGTTTAATTGTTTTAGCCTATTGAATATTTGTAAATCCAGTAAATAATAGACATGAAGAAAAAAAATGCCACTGATCAGACTACTTAAATTGGATGTAAATGTCAACTTGATGTGGAATTACATTAAAGTAATTTAGCTTTTCAGATGAAGTAGGTAATGTTTGCTACTGGTAAGGTTTCCAAGATTTTCACCTTGGTCAACTGTTAGGTATTATTAAAGCACTAGTAGTTTGCTTCTAATTACACCTTAGGGGTTGGCTGATGATGAGAGACTCTAAAATTAGACTTAATGGTAGTTTTGTAATCAGTTTGGATTTTATTAATAACTATATTAGGGTCTCGAGTTTATTTCTACTTCAACAAACAACTACAAGTACAAAGGGGGGACAACCAGAACCTGAGCTTGGTCCAGCAGTGATGCGAGCAAGCTGCCCATGTAGGCTTGGTGGCGTTTCAGTAATGTGACTGTGTGATCTGGAGTAAATAATTGGAAAACCAAAGATGAAGTAGAAATCGGAAGAAAGGCTTTCTGTCGAAGTGTTGAGCAACTGGGCAGTGACAGAGGGGCTGTTGGTTCTGACTGGGGGCTTCTACCTGCATCACTGTGAGGGCTGCGGTGTTTGCCTGAGGTTTCTTCAGAGCGTGTTCGCTGAAGCTGTGGTGTGGTATCGTCTTTGTATGTTGATGTGAAATTAGATCCTTCTGGTCAAAATGCAAACTGCTATATATTAACGACCATTTATCTTTCTTCCTTTTTGAGGAGTGGCATATCCAAAAAGTGGATGTTCAGGATAACATGTCCAATGTGTCGGAAGAGAGGAGCACTAGACAACAGGACATTAAGAAAGGACTCCAGTTTATAGAGTATGATTTTGTTGTTTTATTCTTGGATGCTTATACATGTGTATATATGAGATAGATAGATCTGGGAAAGCCCTCCTAATAAAGCACCAGTGGAGGAAGGAGAAGGACCTGTCTTTGTCCTCAGAATATTTGCTACTATGAGCATAGAAATGGAGAGCAGTCTTAAAGAAAAGACTGCACCCCTCTTTGTTCCCAAACAGAGCAGATTGAAGGTGGGAGGGTATTCCTTTTCTGCCTTTGAGAAAAATCAGCACTGAATTTTTTTGGTGGGTGGAAAACGTTGATAGCCTGAAAATCCACTTTATATGTATGGATGGCTACATCTAAGGCTAGGTTGCTACTGAAAGGGTTGGGTTTGCTCACCACTACCTAAGTGTTCCAACTCTCTGAAGCTGAAATTTAACCTAATGAAAAATCATCTCAGTAGTTAATTTTCGTTTGGATTGATGCCAAATTCTCCTCTAGAAGATCCTGGTTAACCTAAAATCATTATGAAACCTCACTCTGGTTCACTGCTCACATAAGGCATTCTTTAATAAAAAAAAAGAAAAAAGAAAAAGAAACCTGCCCTTTAAAAAAGTATTTAGAAAGAGATTCTCACATAACCTATATGGGAAGGGTTCCTATTTTTCTTTCTGTGAAATTAAAAGTCAGTGCCTCTCTGTTCTGTGCTAGAGAAAATCTCTGCTCTGTGTTGAACAAAAGCGCTCTTAAAATTCCTGTAGTGTCATTGGTATGACTTAATTAAAATTGATGTTTTCTTTTGACAGATAATTTGTCATTTTATAATATTTACAAGAAGATTGCAGTTCTGCTCATGTGTAGTCTGTTTATGCACAGTGGAGAGGAAGGAAATTGTTTTTAAACAAACAATTTTGAGGCTTTAAACTCAAAGCATTCAAAACCTTAATATGCTCTGAACAGCAGAGTTAAGACTGGCTTTGTAACTTTAATGGAAACGAGTCATTAGTAATAAGAAAACACAGTTGTTTAATCAAAACTAATCTACAGCACTCCTGCCTTGTTCAGTGCAGGCAACAGACAGTATTTAGCAGTTTGCCTGTTGCAGCAAGGAGACTGCTTTTAGTGAGAACCAGTGCTCTCCCATGTGATTGTCTTTTAAGCAATATGTATAGTGAGTAAATTTTGTAATTTGTTTTTCTAGATCTACTTTGCCCTATCCAGGGACACAAGAACAGTATGAGGTAATGAAATTACTTTTGCATTTTCAGAAGGGCTTTTAATATGGGCCTATCTTATTATGTTTATTCTTGTTTGTAATCATCATTTAAGAAATTGTATAGTATGAGTGGTAATTTACAATGTCTCAATATTGGATGACTTGCATTGTGAAACAGGTATTCAGATATTTTGATGTCCAGGTTCATATAAATGTGGTACATACTTCTATATGTACCCATACGGGAGCTCAGATTAATCCTTTCTTTACTGGTGTTAGGGATGAATTTGGGGCATTCAATGGATAAAACAATGTGCTGCTCTGAGTAAAGTTTACAGTTGCACAGAAAAAGTGAGATAAAAGGATGTCAGTCACATAAATCTTCATAATGTATTTTCTTTCTGTACATGTTATTATTTTGCATAATGTTTTACCTATATTTCCAGACTTATCTTTTAAGTATTTTTATCCAGTGGTAGGTGGTTTCACTGCATTTGAGAACATATTAGATAAAAACGCAGTCATTCACATTTTGCTCTGCAAAAGTAGCTTTTATGCACTACTAGTTTGGTAATTGCTATGGTTGCTGCTTGCTAAAAGAATGTAGGGGGCATATAAATATATATATATCTTTAAAAAACTTATTTATAGAGACTAATGCTGTTTCAGTAGTTCAGCCTCTCTTTTCTTTATATGTATTGTGGTGTTGTATGTTAGAGATTGTCTTGTGGGAAAATGTCAGAAGAAAAATACTAATATAGGCAAAAGTTTTGCATTTGATTTTGATTCTGTGAAGTTACAAGTATAAATTTTCTATTTAAAAATGTATTTGGAAACGTGGAAGGTGAACAACAAATACTGCTGTTGATGAGTGTTTCTTTTTTTCATTCCAGTTATTTATACGAGAGCTTGTTAGAAATCTTTTTAATGAAGGGAATGATGTGTATCGAGAAGGTGATTGGAGAGGATCACTGAGTCACTATACAGAAGCTATAAATATAGCTGATTATGCTAATTCTGAAGAAATCCATATTTCTGATGATATTTTAGAGAAGCTGCATGTGAACAGGATAGCATGTTTTTCAAATATGGTAAGCTTCTGCTTAAACTGTATGATTTCTCAAGAACAATGTTCTAACAGTACAAGGACATGGAAAGCTTCCTAGTGAGTGGAAAACTTGGTGTTGGTTTGAGAATCAGCATGTTTCAAATCATCATTTTGGCATATTCTTTAATCTCATTTTTACAAGTATAATCATCTAGATATTTTTAATTACTAGAATATTAACATTAAAGAGTCATACTGGGTTTGGGAGAATCAGCATGTTTCAAATCATCATTTTGGCATATTCTTTAATCTCATTTTTACAAGTATAATCATCTAGATAATTACTAGAATATTAATATTAAAGAGGCATACTGGGTTTGGAAGTTGATGGAAAAGTATTTTTATCCATTTATATTGCTGATTGCACCTGAGTCTGCTGCGTTGTCCGTGGAATAAGATGGCTTTTGTGAAAGAGCTAAATTGTCTTCATAACTGTTACTGGATTTTACATGAATGATGGCCCTGCTTCTTTTTAGTTGCATGTGTTGGTGACTTAGCAAAACCCATACGTGCAGTGTGCAGTGGCCTTGGTGAATGTTTTATGGTGTTTCAATACCTTCATCTAATACAGTTTAAATTCAGAATTTCAATGATAATAGTTCTGATTAGTGCCTTTTTTGTCTTTTCTCCTTGTAGGGGTTGCATGAAAAAGTTCTAGAAGACTGTGAGATAGCATTAAGATTAAATGAAAACAATTTCAGAGCGCTCTATCGGAAAGCAAAAGCTTTGAATGAGCTGGGAAGGTATAAGACAGCTTATGATGCTGTAGCAAAATGTTCCCTTGCTGTGCCTCAGGTAGGTAAATTATATATTGAAGATTATTTTTAAAGAATTCATACAGAAAACATATATTTACATCAAGACCATTTAAGGGTTTTGTTGTTGTTGTTTTGTTGCTTTGTTTTGTTTTGTTTTTTAATGCAGTAAAACATTTTTGTTATTCCTCTAAGAATTACTGCTTTGTTTTGGAAGTGAAGATGGTGAAGGCTGGTAGAGATTACAGTCCCCAAGCTCAATTTGTTTTTCTAACTTTCCGCACAAGAAACAGTCAATATGCAGTGAGGGTCAAGTGCCACAAATGCTTGCAGTAAACACTAGAACCACTGAATTAATTATTTGCAATTCTCTATAGTCAGAAGTGTACTTATGACATAGAAAAAGCACCCGTAATTATAGCATGCAATACTGATGCTTTTGATAAGAGTATTTTAGTTTTCCAAGCATTTAGTAACATTCTTATCTGTGCATTGTCCTCCATCTGAATCACTTACTCTGCACCTCTGTGTTAGGTGAGATGTGTATTAGCAAGCAGTGTGGGGTGTAATAGGAGAGGAGCTGTAAACTGAAATGCTGGTCCCAAGGATCTGATTTCCATGGTTGTTTGCGGGTTTTTGCTGGTTTTCTTTTTTCTTTTTTTTTTTTTTTTTTTTTTTTTTTTTTGG
>VXBJ01005545.1:1670902-1712612 GCA_013400055.1 Nycticryphes semicollaris
TGCATTCTTGCAGACCGTTTGGTTTAGATTAATGCAAAATTAATCTAATTTGGTTCTGAAACGTTTCATAACACAAAGTAAAATGCAGTAAAAGGATGATTAAGAGATTCACTTCAGAAATGCATTCCTGATTTGAGCTAAAATGCTGATGGAAACTACATGCTTTGCTCAAAATAGACTCGATCACAGGACAGAGTACTGAGATGCATCTTTTTTTTTCGCCTTTCTAGGTCAAAATCACGGTGAAATTGCTAGACAAACTGTTGAGCATAGGTTTACCTCTGGATCTAGAGAAGGTTTCAGTTGCTTTTCCAAATACACAACAGTTTATCTGTGTGTGTAACTTTGGACTTTGGATCCTCACTTTGCACCTCCAGATCTGAATGGTTTCGCCTAAGGTTTATGTGCCATTATATAAGTTTTATAAATAGGTTTTTCTAGCTGTAGGACACATTCTGAAACTAAATCTTAAAATAATTTAAATGGATAGCTACAACTATAGGACAGAGTGAAATATGACCAGGATTTTAACTCAATTTGCTAGTTGTATGATGCAATTACTGCCAAAATGCAGAGTTCTCATTAAATATTCAGCAGTGTTATGTAGTAGACATTATGATAATTGGAAATGTGGCCCTCAATTTTTGTAAAAACAAAACAACAACAAGACCCTGTCCCCTCAAAAAACAAACAGCCTCCACAAATAAACGAAAAATACCCTCCCACAAAAAAACCCACTTCTCTGAACTTCTCTGGTGTTTGAAAAATCTTTACATTATGTTAAATTCAAGTAAGTGGAAGAGGACGATACTGTTTGTTTTTTGAAATCTTTAAAAAATGTCAAATATTGGAGTAATTTTGCTTGAAGGTAGCTGTATTTTTCAGTGTTAGCTTGCAGTTTTTTATGTTTGTGGAAGAGTAAGGGTACATTCAGAGACATTCTGCACATAGGAATCTCGCAGAATATAGACGGAGATGTAAATGTGTCTTGACTAGATGACAATACATGTTAATTATGAAATGTTATTTATGTCTTTTAGGATGAAAGTGTGATTAAGCTTACCCAAGAACTAGCTCAGAAACTAGGGTTAAAAATACGGAAAGCATATGTAAGAGCAAAGGTAGGATTTTATTTCAACATTTTCCATTGAATTTTCTCTCTCTTGGTGTCAGTTTTGTATTTAATGAAGGTATCTTTTCATTGCAGCCACCTTCCTCAAATTCGGTTTCTAGTGATGTATCAACTCAGGTAAGCTTTTGCATGTCCAAGTGCAAGCTGGCTTTAAGCTACAGGGAATAATTTTTTTATAATTTCATGATGATAAAATGAAAGTTTTGCAATTAACATTTTTGTATAAGATGCTGTTATTTTGGACTTCAGGGCTTTTCAGTTTTGCTGTATATTTATGGCAGACTAGCACATAAGATTATAATTCAAGTGATCTTTGTAGAATAAAAGTTAGCTAGAACATTAAATCCAGTGCAGTGAATATATTTACTTTTAATGTCTTGAGACAAGGGCATAGCTAATGTGCTTGGTTATTTATTTATTCATTTATGTATGTATGTATTTATTTTGTTGGCAGTTATCAAAGTGAGGGGTGCTGGGATTAAATCCCTTTTAATTTATGCATTTGTCCAAATTCAACCTTCAGTAGCAGCTGAACTTGCGTTTATTTTTGTTATTTTAATGTGCCTGAGTAGCAATAATGAAGAGGAGCTCATCTGAATCTTACAGACTTTTTTCGCAGGAACACAGTCAAGGTATCTGTAACTGAATGGGGAAATGTAGGAACAGCTTATTTAAGATACTGTTTAGACTCTTTTATTCCGTGAAGTACCACTTTCATTTTTGTTGGTTGCAGGTTTTTAGTGATACTGTGAATGGATTTCAGTCTGCAAATGGATGCATTATCTAAAAAAGTATTTGATCTTTAAATTCCATCAGACTTCATAATTTTCAAGTCAAGAACTTGCATTCTTAGTCTGTAAATATGTATTTGAAAATTTTAATGGTTCTTGTGCAAAGTGCTGAGAGGTATTTTTTGTCTCACTTACAGAATTCTTCTTCTTCTGTAGAAGATATTGAGTTAGGTGAGTCTTGGTTGTGTGACAGTATTACTGCTAGGAAGCTAGATATGCCATGCTACTTCATGGTATGAAATTTCTTAAGAAAATTTATCTTGTCATTTGTAAGATCTGTGGTAAATAGTCTGATCTGTTTATCTCAAGCTATGCATTGAAGTGGCTGAGCAAATTTCCTTTCAATCTCCTTGACTTGATATGATTGTAACAGCTCCCATAGTGATTGTCTCATACTGTTCTATTTAACTTGGAAAAATAGGGAGGGGAAAATATGCCAAAGATTTAGTGAAGTGTCAGATCCTTCCTTTTATAGGTTGAGTAATGCATAGACACTCAGTACACACAAATGAGACGTTAGTGGAAGCTAAAGAGATTTCATGTGGGTTTGCTTAAACATTCTTCATGTTTCTCCACTCCCTCGCCCTCATATTGTCAGGGTAAAACCTATTTTTTTTACATCTTTGAACAAAATTTCCACAAATTCCCATCTTACCTGTTTCAGATTTGTCTGATCAGAAGCAAGAGATGGTTTCTGCTGCTTCTTCATCAAACTTTGTTTCTGAAGTGTCCAAAGTGTCATCAGCACCTGTACCATCTTTATCTTCTGTTATGCCTCTTCAAGTGGAAAAGGTTTCTTTGCCCTCTGCAGTGTTGGCAAATGGAGGGAATGTTTCTTTCTCCATGCCAGAAGCATGTTTAGATTGTGGAGATGGAGACATAATTATTGGTGAAGAACTTGATGAATTACTTGATTCTGTGCCTGATCCAGAGGAAAGTGTAATGGTAAGACTTGCTTGTTTGTTCTCTTTCTCAAAAGACTGTCCTTCTGAGTGGATCTTGCATTTTTAGCATGTGGGCTAGTAGTGAAATGCGAGTTAAATTTCCTAGTTACATTGAGCTATATTTGTGCAAGATTGGGTTGATTTTTCTCTGGTACAGGTCCTTGCAAATGTGGCTGTAAAGATGCCAGGACCCAGCAGAGCTCCAAGAACAATTATATTGGTTTTGTGTGTTGGAAATTCTGAGCGAAGTTGCTGGGGGAGAGATACTATCCCAGAAATACTACTTGTACTACTACAGTGCTACCACAGTGAGAGGGATACAGCTTCCAGGAAGTACTATGAATAGTGAAGTAAACATTTGAAATTTGGGCTGGTGTGGGTTTTGTTTGTGTGGGGATTGTCAGGGTTTTTTTTTTTTGGTGCAAATAAAGCCTCTCAGATCCTGAGAGTGTGTTGGAGTGCCCACCCTGTGGTTGTAGAAACTATAGGAAAAGTTATGCTAGTAGCTTTGCAGGACCGTAGTACTTGTGTTCTCGTCTTCTGGTGCATTCACTGGTGTCTCTGCAATCAGAGCTTTGTTATCCTCCTGGATAACCAGAAATAGTTAGACCATCACAAGTCCAACTTTTTGTATTGTTTTAGAAGAGATTGTTAGAGAAATTTAGGCACATGAAGAGCTGTTCTTAATTACACCCTCATTCCAGAGGTAGAACAGACTGTGAAACATACAGCTTCTCAACTGTTAGACAAAAATGACAGCTTTGACTGATGAGCAGAGGTGTCTGAGCTTATTAACAAGTTACTGACTCTCTGCTGTGGCCCTGCCAGTTGTTTGGAGCCCTTAGTATTGCAATGTTAAATGAGATTATGGCGTATGTAATTCTTCAGTTGTGATTTTAATTCCTTATTCAGTTGGGGATGCAGTTTCAAATCCTTAAATCAAAAAATACTTGGGCTTCAAATTTTCTTTTGTATCCACTTTGTTTTGTAGAGTGTATTTTGTAAATGCAGAAAGTAATTATTTTTAAGAGATCCTAGGAAATTCCATGAATTGGTCAGGCAGTTGGACTAGAAGTCCAGCTGTAGGTCCCTTCCAGCTGAAATGTATTTATTCTATGTTCTGTTCTGTATTCTGTTCTATGTTTTATTCGTTGCCATAGTGAAAGCCAGGAGGAGATACAATCTTCCAAGACAGACTGCAGTCTCATGTAGTAGAAATCTTGAACGAGTTGTAGGCTAGCAACTTGGGCAACAGAGGGAGTTTTGTGTTGGCCAAGCTCTGTGCAGACCAATTTGGTCAGCCTCCAGGCAAGTGGGAAGCTTCTTGGGGTGACAGGGAGGAGGGAGGGAAACTTCACCCACTTGGTAATGTTGTTAACAAAGGTATGCAGAAATATATGCTATTTTTAAGGGAGGAAAAAAGGTGATCTGTATTATGCAGAACATGATATCACTTGATTACATCTAAGGATTTATTTCAAAGCTAAGTCTTTAACTCTTTACTGTATTGCAATTCGAATTATGTTCTCTTTATATAGAAAGAATCATGTAGATTTCTGAGTCTTCCCTATTATCCTACGTTTTTATCGTAATTTGGAAAGTCAGCTCTGAACTGATTCATAAAAAAAAATCCAACTCTGTTAGTAAGTTAATAAACTTCAGCTAACAGAACCGTTGAAGTGGTGGATTCACAGATAAGTCCTTGCATCGGGGTGGTGTTTAGGGTTTGATAAGTATAGTTCTCTACGTGTTCTTAGTTCTGTACAGTACTGTCCTACTGTAACGTACCTCTTACTGTTGCTTTTCAGCACAGTATATAAAAACTGTGCACAAACTTTACTAGTAGAAATACTATTGCACATCGTGTTCTTGTGAGGTTTCTTTGCTTTGTGTGAACGTTCTTTTTACGTTTCTTTTTTTCCAGCAAGCTACAGGAGCCAGAGGACCTATTCCTGCAGGAAGCGTCACTCCTAGTGTACCTTTCTCTGCCTCTTTGCTGGGGACCCTGCCAGTTAGTGCAGGATTTGTTCCTTCACCTTCTCTTTCAGAAATCTTTTCACAGCCTTTGGCTTCTTCACTGGAAAATTTTTGTTCACCATTAAGCACCTTTTCAATCAGTGACCCCAAAAGAGGTAAGAAGTGAGTCTTAATATTTAACCTTTTACGATGAGAGTGTTGTGCAAGAGCCAGCTGGCTTCTCTTTCTAACAAATCAGTTATCACAACTGCTCAGTAATATTTAGCACTTAAATTGCATTTTATCTGTGCTCACAATTTTTGAGAGTATTGATAATTGGTGTTGGTTGAACACAAGAATGTAGATTGAAAACCTTTTTGTTTGCTTAGGGTCTGCATAAGCATGCCCGAGATTCCCTCTGGTTAGTTTTTTCTGTGTTTGTGTAAGTTATTTCTTTCAGGTAAATCAATATAAAGAAGGGACTGTGTTTCTTAATATTTTAATTTTTAATTTATTTTTTAAAAAATGTGCTCCTACAGCTTAAACCATTTTTGATGATTTGGCAATAAACAAGAATTCTAAAAGTCTAATATAACTGTCTATTGCATGTTCAGATTCAAACTCTAGGGACTATAATTATGTAGTGAAATCAGGTATGTGAAATAAAAAGATACAAATAGCCTAGTGACCTAGAAAACATAACATAAAGTTTAGTCTCTAATTAACACTATTGCAGAAGAATGCTCGGTTTTGAATGGAGCCAAATTTACAAAATAAAATTAAAAATAGGAGAATACTCTTAACCTCTTTCATATCCTCATTTCTGATAGTCAGGTATTGCTTATCTAGCTACTCTTTTTTTATTGCACAAGTATCTTCATGTTGGCTTAAGCATATGCCTGTGAAGCTACTGCTGATGTTAATCAGTTGGTTATAGAGAAGGTGATTACCTGGGAATTTTTCAACCCAGATGTTTACAAGGGGTTTTTACATAATTGGAAAAAAATTACCATAGCAAACAAAGAGAAAAACTTTGGTGTTTGTCAAAACCCCAAACATTTGATACTTCTACTTCTCAGGAACAATAAATTATTTTTTTTTGCATAGGGTGTTTTGGGGAACTGAGATTATTAAAACTTATTTTTAATTCCTTTTAGACCTCTCAGGTTCAGCTTCTAGGGATGGAACACCAACACTTAGCAGCAATAATTCCACATTGTTTGTAAGTATTTCTCATATTTTTGTTCACATCAGTTCAAATGTTAACGTCTTGAAGACTTAACATTGATCTTAATTTTTACAGTGACATTTCTATTTTTAAAAAGTGGCACTTTTACCATTAAAATATGATTTTGGCGTGGAAATCAGTTGTGTAGTAGCTCACAGCAATAGTAATTGAACACCAGAACAATTTAGAAATGTTCTATATATGTGAGCTTGGGCTCCTGTCATAGCCACTTTTCCATTCTGAGGAACTTGCTGTAAAATACTGTGAAAGGGTAAAATGACCAACCCAAGAGAGAGAAAATCTCCTATGGTCTGAGTACCAAACGTTAGAAATCCTGGAGAACTCTCCGAGTACAGGAGCAGAGCAAAGATTGCCTTGTGTCTGAGAATCCATCTGGTTTCTGTGCTACATTTGTTTTCAGTCATGTTGCTGGCTGTTGGTTTTGTGGGGAAGGGTGACATGATGGATTTGCAGCCTCATGAGCCAGGATGGAGTAATAATTAGCCTGGCAAGTGCTGCTGTACTCCTTGTACCTGGTTTGGTCTTGTTATATGCACTGAGTATTCAGCTTCTGTAAAATCTCTGTCACCTTCTTAGACATGTAGTTAAATTTTTATTATTAATTTTTTGTGTATAGTCTTTCTTATGCTTTGAAAAAGAAATTCAGTAGGGTACATTTTAATTGTGAATAAATTAAATTATATGGATCGAGTAAAATATACTTTCTTCCAACAGATAAATGGCCCTAGTAGTTTGTTTGGGTCCGAAAATTACATGGGAATTGCAGGCCAAACTAGAAATGACTTTTCAAATGTTTTTAGCAGTGCAACTGCTAATACACCTGTGTCTTCAGCACTTGCGGGACGTAACCCACTAGAAGGCACACATGAGCTGAGACAGGCCTGCCAGTTATGTTTTGTCAAAAAAGGTAAGGGGCTTCTGGACTCAATTGGGTTGATTTGAAAAAAAAAAAAAGCATTCATTTAAAATTTTAGTGCTCATAAGTTAAAATACTATTGGCTGCATTAATCCTGACTTGTTCTTTGCAGATGTAGTACGATCTTATGATTAAGGAACTGGTAAAACGTTTCAACGACTGTTTTATCTCCTTGCTTCTTGTCTTTATTTCTTGTCCTAATAGATTCTTGATTCCTAAAACCACCACAGATCACCACATGCTTTCCCCAGCCTCTAGGTGTACTGTGTAAGGTCGTTCACATTCTGTATTCGCTTTCCTCCCAACCCCCAGGGTACTGTGAAGAATGACACCTTTGCTCAAGACTAAAAAAAACTTGCAGTACTCTCTCTGATTGGCCATGGGGAATTGAACCGCAGTTCAAAGTACCTGGTAACCTTCACATCCCATCTGTTTTACTGTTCTTTCAAACTAATTCTAAATGATAATCCTGAGGCTTCCAACCCTTAGTAATCATTAACTCCACTGTATTGACTCAAAGGATTTTAACCAGTTTTGGGCTTTAATATAACTAATCTTTTAGGCCTGAGCTATTGCTGTTAAACAGAGACGTTTTCAAGTCATAGGTGTCATTAATACTGATACACTAATAAAGTGCAGTGGAGTAACAGATCTTGTAAAGAATTGTATTGAGACATTTAGCAGATGACTCATAGTTTTAAGAATTTTTATATAAGGTTAAAATTATTTTTACAAGAAAAATCCATGAAATAATGTTTGAAAATCATCAAACCTGTCCTGTTAAAAGTAGGAGTGATAAAATGGTGGAATTACTTAGCATATTTCTATCTTGACTGTTGGTATCAAAGCATCTGTTTCTTCTGTTTCTTTGCATCTCTATCAAAGCCTTTATGTGTCTCCTGCTATTACAACCTACTTCTGAAATTGTACTGTTCCATCAGCTTCTTGTCCAGGGAAGCTGGGTCACGCTTTGGTTTTTGTGGTCCCTTAAATAGGAAAATTCATGTTGAGCGTTGCTCGTCTTAAAACTCTCTCCTCAATTTCTTCATTTTAGTGATAACATAATCTTGGCATTAGTGTTATCCTAAAGACAGTTTAAAGCTAAGCATGTTTTTGTTTCCAAGTGCACAAAGTTCTGGGATTGGCCTTGATATTTTTGCTATGTGTGTATTTGTTGCCTAGCGTGTTTTGTCTCTGAACAGAGTAACTGTTCTGATACAACAGAAGTTGAAGGTTAAGCAAGCCATTTACTGACCCTTGGAATTCACCTGCATGGACTTACTATAAAGAAGCAATTTAAGTTTAAAATGAAAGTTACAGAAACATATACTTTGGAATTTGAAAAAAGGTAGTGATTTTTTGCTGTCCCAGAGTAATCTTGAGGTTGTAACACAGTATCTGTCTTTGAATAACTTGTGGGGACTCTGGCTTGCTGAGACTGGTCCTTTTGTAAGTATGCTGGTTTCTTCTGTTCTGCTCAACGTGGCTGTTAATGACTTTTGGTTGCAAGTAGGATTCTATACAGTGTGTTTGTGTACTTTGCTTTTGGTCTTATGTGCCAGTCTGTGTATGGAAATACTAAAAGTATGCTGCAATTTATGCAAATATAAGCATTTTTCTGATTGTTACAGGTCCTAAATTATTGGATTACGCATACCATCCCACTTTAGAACATAAATGTAAGAAGGATATTCTAATTGGTAGAATAAAAAACTCTGAAGATAAATCATGGAAAAAAATACGTCCAAGACCAACAAAGACACAGTATGTGGGACCATATTATATTTGTAAAGGTAGGTGTTACAGATATTAAAATGTTAATGCCTACACTCAAAGTAATATAGTTTAGCTTTTCCACAGTAAAACATAGAAAGAGTTTTCATTCTTGCTTATGGGAGGTTGAGAAGGAAGTTCACTGGGTTGTTTATATTTTCAGAGGCTGAAAGGACAGCTATGTTTTGACTATTAATGTGGTTATTTAGAGAACATAGGCTGTACTTCTGTACTGTTCATCATGAGTAACTTTGCTTCCGAGTGCTAGGCTATTACTGTTTTAAAGAACAATAAAAAAGCATTCTTGTTAGACTTCTGCAGTATGAACCTCTACTTATAATGTAAGCAAGGTGACTCATGGTTTAATTAACAACTTTACCTGACTCTATTTAAGCAAAGGGTATTCTGGGTTATCAGCATTGTTGCCTTAGACTAGAAAAGGATAGTCGATGGAGGTGAGCACCAGCCTTTCTGAGGAGTTCCACATTTTCAGCAAGTCATTTAGCACAAGGTTTTGCTTCTGTCTGCTAGACTTAACTGTCCCGCTTAAAACGCATGTGGTTTCTTTATTGGAAATGTTTGAAATGGAGATAGTGCAACTTTTAGGATGAATTTTCAATAAAAGTTACGTAAAAGCAACGTCGTATTCAATGTTCCCACTTCAGATGTTGCTGCTGAAGAGGAATGCAGATATCCAGGTCATTGCACGTTTGCGTATTGCCAAGAGGAGATAGATGTGTGGACGTTGGAGCGCAAAGGAGCCTTTAGTCGAGAAGCTCTTTTTGGAGGAAATGGAAAGATCAACTTGACTGTGTCCCGACTTCTTCAAGAACATCATGGATTATTTATGTTTCTTTGTGAGGTGCTGCTTTATTTCTAATGACACAATAAAGATGATAATAGATAATAAAATTACCTGGAAAGAAATGCATTGGTTCATGCATGACTATTTTATAAACTTTGAAATGCATGTTCAATAATAATCTGTCTAGCCTTAGATTAGAGACTAGTTGCAGTCTCTGGTAAACTCTTTAAGGTAAGATATATTTTGAAACATATAAAACACATACTCTGTAATTACCTGGTTTTGTATTCCAGAAATGTTTTGATCACAAACCCAGAATAATAAGCAAAAGGAACAAGGATAACTCATCTTCTTGTTCTCACCCTGCTATGCATGACTTTGAAGATAACAAGTACGTCTGAAATACCATCTCTTTCTTTAAGTTTCAAATGAAAAGCAAAGGTTTCAGGGCATTTCTTAATATTGACATTCATTTCTTACATATTGATTAAATTCTCTTCCTTGCTAATGGACCGTTAAAGCTTTGGCAGTATTGATAAGACAAACTCATTGAAAAAGGATTGTCTCGTATAACTAAATGGAAGTGAACTGTTTCTTTATCAGTGCATTCAAAATCAGTGCTATCCACCCTCAGATTTGACTCTTACTGGTTTTGGTGTCAGTTTGTTAATAGCTTATCTACCTGGTGAGTTACATTGATGTAAGTGGATGTGTTATTAAATTAATACAAGAATTCATAAGTTTGCTCTCTTTGATCTGTTTTGCTGCAGTTTTAACTCGGTCAGTTAAGAAGAGGTTTACCCTAATTACTGCCTGAAATAGACAATAATTCTTATTAATTCAGTTGATTAAAAAAGTGTGAGGAAAGTGTCTTTACTCTTTGGAATCTTTGGAAGTTAACAAAGACTTCATAGTGCTAATAGTGTTAAATAAGCTTTGGAGAATTAATAGACATACATTTTTATATGATGGAACATAAATGGGAGCATTTTAATTGCTTTGTTTGTACTCTACTTCCCTGTACTGAGGAAACACTGCAGCTATAAGAGCTAGGCTGTTGCTGTGATGCATCAATGCTTTCTTTAATGGTGCTCTTTAAAAGAGCTTATGTTTGTATTTAGATCAGAATACATACTTGAAAGAGGACATGGTATGCTTTCCCTCTAGGAGATCAATGATCCAGCTGGATTAAATTCAGTAATGCTTTGCTGGATTTCACAAGAGTGCTGTTCCATGATGTTGATTTACTCAGCCTAGAAATGATAATTAGATGGTACTTCCTTATGGAAACTTTTTTGGCTTTCTGATTTCAAGTAAAAAAGTGTTAAAAAGACATGTGAATAAGCAGTGATGGGGGATGGTTGTTTTATGTGTTTTTCTCATGCACAAAGAAAGTAATTTTAAGGAATATACAAAAATTACTGTTTCAAAACAGGTGCCTTGTCCACATTTTGCGAGAAACTATGGTAAAATATTCCAAAATCCGCCCTTTTCAAGTTCGATGTCAGCTGGACCTGTGCAGACATGAGGTGCATTATGGCTGCTTAAGAGAGGATAAATGCTTTTATGCTCACAGTCTGGTAGAGCTTAAAGTCTGGATAATGCAAAAGGAAACAGGTATGTTCGGTAAAACGCTTGCTTTAATCTTCATTGTAATGCCACTTCTTCCTTGTCTCAACTCCCTTCTGAAATTAGCAACTTGGGATCAATGTATTAATTTACAATTTGCTGGAATCTCTAATACAGCATAGGCAATAAACAGTAGTGTAAATATGATTAAAAGTGTTGAGTAGCCTACTAGCTATTCAAAATTAGGAAGTTTTTGATCATAAAACCCGTCAAACTGTTTTTATTTTTAAACCTTCAGTGTTTGGAAGATCTTGATCAAAATTCTTTTTCACAGAGCACCGAAAGAAAAGCTTAAAAATTTTATCCCATTGTTTTCCTCTGTTCCGCAGTACAAGAATCAAGGTTTTTCATAGTTAAACCCCTCTTTTAGCCTTACTGTCCTTTGGATATTTTTATATAGTGAGCCAGAAAATAAATATTTGCAGTTCACTACTCTGGTTAGTGTAAGCGTTGATAAAACTTAACTGGTTTTCTGTTCTTGGATACATAAGACATTTTGGCTGCTTTTTGTTGATGTGGCTTATTTTTGTTGGTTTCTCTGAGAATAACAAATACTACTACTTCATTTCTAGCTGGTAGCTTTTGAATTACACAGCTCTGTACTTCCAGCCCATTCATCGGTCATGATTCCAAACTCTCCATTATTACTTTTTTTTAAAACAAACAAACAATCGAACTCTTAGCAGTAAATAATTTGTATCACATAACAATTGCTCATTCTTCCTCCCTTGCTCTGTATGACAGCAGTACTGTACGTATGAAGTAATTGTGTTGGATCATTGTGATGCACGGAGTAAAAAGGGAAGTGTGGCAACCTCAGCGTGTTGCAGTGTTTCTGGTGATTTTGCCCCTTTGTGTCTGTGATCTGTCCTCACTTGTCCCTTTGAAGATCAGGCTCCTTGTCTCTTCAGTTTTCTATCTAGATTCTCCTACAGGCACACAGACATAAGATGTCATACTGACCTGAACATTTTGGAGAAAAATAGTCAAATAGAGAGAGACTTCTTTGCTGATTTCCTGTTCTCTCTCTTTGCATGAGCCTTTAGAAGCTTCTGTACCAAAGTAAAACAGTTATTTTCTTACCCACTGTCCCTACAAAGGCAAGGATAGCAAATTCTTATGGTATAATTTCTATTTTGAAGTAAGGGTTGGGTTCTCCAAGAAACTTGATTCGCCACAGAAGGCAGGTTTTTTATTTTATGATGTGCCCTCATGCTTAGCCAAAGTCAGTTAAAGCTCAGCCTCTCTCTTTGAAAGAGGTTCCTCCTCTGAATGTAAGTTGTGGGAAGTAAAGGAGTGCTACCTCAAGAAAGAAACATTTTACCAGCCCTCAAATCTGAACACAGATGACAGTCTGTATTTGTGTGAAATTAGAGCAGTAACTAATTAAAGTTGGTGTGAACCACATATAGCTCTGATGGGAACCTTAGCCAAAGTATTTATAAGAATGGGGTTTCTTTCTGAAACAAAAGATAATTAACAGGGCTTGTTTAAATCTTTGTAAAAAGGGCAGGGGGAATCTAGTGCCTGTCAGCTTGCATTTTGGATAGTTTTTCTGTGATCCATAATACAACGTAGCTTTTCTAATTAGATTGCCATTAGAGGTTTAATACATTATATTTAAATAGATACTTGAAGGTGCATCTTAACTTATTTGAGCAATCTGTAATTAAAAAAAAAACCTTTCCTGTTTACTTTTCAATGTGATGATATATACAGTATTTCTGTTATGGAGGCTCTCATTAAATTCTTAAGTGTGTATATATGTGTGTGCATGTATGGATGTAAATGTATATCCACACCCATGAGTGTGTGTATGTGTATACAATGTATAAAGAGAAAAATAGATAAAAGCTTTGGGGCTTCAGTGGTATTCAAGTATGAGCACGTCTGAAATTCTGTAACAGTCATATATGCTCAAGGACTTTTTCCTGTGCTTTGCAGGTATTTCACATGATACTATAGTTCAAGAATCAAAGAAATACTGGCAGAACATCGAAGCTAGTGCACATGGATCACAGGTGATTTCATTTTTCCATTAAACTAATTCTACAATGACTTTGATAATTGCTTTTCTATGTCTGTGTATAATGCAGCTTATTTTAGAAATGACTTTTTTAATGTCTTCTTGAAATATTCTCTGCCAGCAGGCTTTCTTCAGCTTGCTCCACTTACCATAAAATGCCTGCTTTGCTCTATGCAATTCCTTTTTTGCTTTGCTTATTCTGTCTCAGGTGGAACATAAAGCCTAAACATAATCTCAAACTTAGCTGCCATGGGACAATTAATTATCTTTCCAATATGTAGGACTTACGTGTTTAGTTTGTATATATATTACCACAACTTTAGGTACATACACCTAAATCAGAAAGAAGTTAAATAAAAATTCATTTGTTAAGACAAGTCTAGTTTGAAATTACAAGGCATGTAGCGTAACATCTGCTTCCAGACATGCGTTGCAGACTTTTATCATAGGGGGTAATTCATAATTATATATGGATTTTTTTGCAGATACAAAATACCTTTTATTGTTGTTGTTATTTTTTTGGCTTAAGATCCTTGGGAACCAAATGAAATATGGATCACTTAATTTGAAGATGAAGTTTGTTTGTGGCCAGTGCTGGAGAAATGGTCAAGTTAATGAGCCAGACAGAAACAAAAAATACTGTAGTGCAAAGGCAAGACACCCGTAAGTAAGACCAAAGAGTGAAAATTTTACCACTTTGTCAGCCATTTAAAATCTCTCTTTTTGGTAACTTTGTTACTGCTTAGGAAAGAGTCATACAAGGAATTAAAAACAAAAAACCCCATGTTGAAGCAGAATACAGTCATCTCTTTGTAGTACATTAATAATTGGTAATGAGAAACACTTTGGTATTTTTGGCTTTTTTTTAATTATCAGTTGTGGTAAAGTTTCAGTAGAATTCAGTTAAACCTCAAAAGCTTTATAAAGAATGTTTCTGAGCTTTCCTGGTTCTGCTTCTGTGTACACAGTGTGTCCTTTATTAGGAGTATTTTCTTTCACTGAATGCATCTGTTTTTTAGATGGACCAAAGATCGCCGTGTGGTGCTAGTAATGTCTAATGAACGTAAGAAGTGGATGACCATTCGTCCCCTTCCTGCAAAAAAACAAGTGCCTCTGCAATTTGATGTATGTTAACTTAAAAGTAGTGTTTTAGTTAAGAAAATAGGGTATCTGGAAAATACTGGTAATTGGGCTGGATTCATCAGTTCTGCAGAAATTCCCATGGGTGTTGGTGGGAGTATGTTAACAGCGTTTCTACAGAGTTCAGCCTGATCTCACATGTTATTACTTAAAAGCTTTTTAAGTGATTTAACAAAGTTCTTACTATTTCCAGTAAATATTTCAGAAATAGTTTAAACATATCTGTGGTTGGGTAATGTGGTAGGAGGCAAAAAGCAGTCATAATACTTGCTTCCAGCAGTTTGCTTTTTCTAACTACAATATATCAGTTTTTTAGAAAATAAATAACGATCTTATTTTTCATGTGATGAAAATTTGTGTTTGGGAGGGGAAACCCTAACCAAGACTAGAAAAAAAAAGAAAAAGAAACCCAACTCCAAATATTTTCTACTATTGTCCATTTTACTTTATATTCATAAGGATATTTTTTTAAATTCATGTTCTAGTTGTGCAATCATATTGCTTCAGGCAAGAAATGTCAGTATGATGGAAACTGTTCATTTGCTCACAGTCCTGAGGAAAGAGAGATGTGGACCTATATGAAGGAGAACAGCAGTAAGTAGAAGAGTAAACTTAACACTGCAAATCTGACTGTTCTGCTTTTCATTCTTTTTTTTTTCAATTACTTTTTAATCAACTTTCTGTCACTGCCTTTTGTAGAAAACCTTGTAGGTGCCTTTTCTTTTAATTAGGAAAAACCCAGGCTAGGTATTCAAAACCAGTATTAAATAACAATAGCTGTATTCTGTATTTGTTGCTTGATGTGTTTTTTAACAATGAAGTGGTTTGTATCAATTTTTTATGATGTTTTTGAAATATCATGTTGACCCATGCAGCAGTGTTATTTAGTACTTCCCCTTCATGACGCCATGTGCACACTGGGATTCTGCTACCAACATACGGGGGCAAGCTAATTGCAGAAGAATTTCCTCCCCTCCCTCAGTATATTTACTAGGAATTACTATTCAGTTTCTGTTGTTGACTTGTTATCCCATTAGAGTGTTACTGGGGATAAGTAATTGAAAATCTGAAGTAATAAATTACATTAAATGATAATACCATGGTCTGCAAGAAAGCAGACTAAATTTACCAAAAACTGTAGCACGCTTTATGTCAGTACTTAAAAACTCAGATGTTGATGCACAGTGGCACAGATGTTATCTGTACTTTGGGTGCCAGTTAAGAAATGTGCAGTATCTTCCTTCCCCCTAGACGGGCAGAAATGGCTCTTGGTAAGTAGCCAGAGACTCTTATTGCTCTTGGCTCTTACCTCTGAACTGTTTAACTGCCTACATTGCGTCCTTCCTTCTTCCTTCTTACAGTAGGTGGGGACTAAATTATGCTTGCAAACTCAGTCATTTATCTAGTATTCTCAAACTCTTGCCTTAATTGCTAATTACTTATTTTAGCTTCTGCTCTCATTAGTTCAAGACTTGGAGCAGTTGTATGACATATGGCTAAAAAGTCAAAAGCCAGAAAAAGGAGATGATGCTGCTGTTCAGGCAAACAAAGAAAATGGGAAGCAAATTCACATGCCGACTGACTATGCTGAAGTTACAGTAAGTAGTCATAGGTATAATTCTGAATTCACACACGTGGGTTTGTGGTGTCATTACCCTCCAGTCAGTAACATGCATTATTGTCCTTATTTTCTTGGTGCTTCCTTAGATCCTAGCTACCTACACTAAATGCAAACTTTAACTGACCCTTGTAAAGTATTTATTCTGTATCCTCTAAAGCCAGTGGAGATCATAAACTTCAGGTGATTATTGAAATAACGATGTCTGATTAGGTAAACAACAATTTACAGACCAACATACAGAAAATACTCCAAATGTATTAGGAGCAGTTCTTTACTTACAGTATTGAATTCTTAATGTTTTGTTTTCAAATTCCCTGTAAAACAGGTGGATTTTCACTGTTGGATGTGTGGGAAGAACTGTAATAGTGAGAAGCAATGGCAGGGTCACATTTCTTCTGAAAAGCATAAAGAGAAGGTTTTCCACACTGAGGATGATCAAAACTGCTGGCAATATCGCTTTCCAACTGGATATTTTAGCATTTGTGATAGGTATGTGGTTTTTAAGATGGCAAAAATGGTGAAAATGACAGCTGATACTGTAAATAATTAAGGTTATTTGTCTTGACACATTGTTTCTAGTATTTCTTGCTTTGCATATGTCTTTCAACAAGAAATAGAGTAGTTAACAGTATTTTATCATGTAGTGTTAGAACTTGGGGAGTGACAAGGTACCTAATTGTGGAACCAAAGGAATTGCTTGTTTGATGTTAATAAGGGGTTGCAGGGTTATTCCTGCTGCACAAAAAATTGCTGGTATTATAAAAAATTAAGTTAGGCAGCTGCATTTTAATTACCTGTGGAACACAAGAACAGTACCTAGCAGTGATACTGGAGCTTTAAGGCAAGTGGAAATGTTGTTGGCATCAGAACAAATCTGTTACAATCAAGTATTTGTTATTGGAAATAATTTATAGAACTTCCAAGACCTGTTGGTTTTCCCCAGCATGGGTTGGTTGTTTTGCCACTCCTTTTAATTATTAAACACAGGCTGTTTACCTGACTGCAGTAGATTTTTGTTGTTGTTGTTGTAAATCTGTTGAAACAGGCAATAGGACAAGAGGAAATGGCCTCAAGTTGCATCAGGGGAGGTTCAGATTGGATATTAGGAAAATTTTTTACACTGAAAGTGTTATTGCACATTGGAATGGGCTGCCCAGGGAAGTGGCTGAGGCACCATCCCCAGAGGTATTCAAAAGACAGGTTGACATAGTGCTTAGTGGTTGGACTAGATGATCTTAAAAGGTCCCTTCCAACCTAGACAATTCTATGACAGTTCTTTCCACTGTTGGAATCTTCTTGGAAAGCTAAAAACTTTGGAATCTGCATTCTGGAGTTGCTGTGGATACCTTTGTAACCCCATTTCAAGTTAAAGATTCTGAATCTGTTAGATACATTGAGAAATTGCACAGCATATAAAGCAGGTTGGATTTTTTTGTTTGTGGTCTTTGCATGAAAGCTTACATGCCTCTTTTACTACATTTTTAGGTAACACCCTTAATGTGTTTGTTGTTTTAAACACTACCAGGCCTCGTATATGCAGTGCAAAGTGAAGGCAAACTGGCATGTTTATAACTTCAGAATCTTTTTTATCCTAATATTTTTATATTGTCATACAGAGTACTTAAAACCCTTATTTAGTTAATAAAGGATAATTAATTAGTTGGATTTTTTTTTAACAGTTGTAGTTCTGTAGCTTAGCAAGTTAATAGATACAGGATTAATTTACGTGATGAAATTAAAGGTTTCAGGCATGAAATGACTCAGTGAAGTAGGAGCGTGAAGAACAGAGACATAAATCTCTTGTCCTCTATAAATACTTGACAGCTGGGAAAGGAAAATATAATCAAATGCTGAACAGGGTTAATATATTTGAAAAACAAGACCAGAAGAAAATACCTAGATACAACAGCAATCATGATAATTCTATGAAAACACTATTTGAAATCTGTCTTAACAGATATATGGCTGGTACTTGCACTGAAGGGAACAACTGTAAATTTGCCCATGGAAATGCTGAACTCCATGAGTGGGAAGAACGAAGACAAGTTTTAAGAATGAAGCTCAGCAAAGCAAGAAAAGACCACTTGATTGCTCCCAGTGATAATGACTTTGGAAAATATAGTTTTTTGTTTAAAGATTTAAACTAATACTGAGATGACACATACATGTTATCAGCTGGAAGCATAAACCAGAAAATTTGACAATAATCAAAAGCATGTGACAGAAAAGCTGCAGGTTTTCTGCTTTTATTGGCATATATTGTTCCTCCTGAACAGCAAAATATAGTAGATTTAGGGGGATTGAGCAGACCTGTCTATGCTCTCATGAAACAGAGTGGTGATTAAAAAAAAATCTGAAGTATTATGTGCTTACTCACCTTCTGTTGGACAGAACGTTAGGAAATAGAAGGGGGGAAAGAGAGGTCATAATGTCTAGGAAGCCCCCTAGTATCAGTCCTTCATTTGAAAAACTTTAAGGTATCAAGGTATTACAAAACAGAGTGTTATGGGCTAAGAAGAAAAATGACGGATGAAAATTCTTCAGATCTTTTAATGGAGAGGATTTGTTTAAAACAAAGTTTGCTACTTATCTATTATGTAGGTTGCTAAAAAGGATTTTCTTATTAAAGATTTTAAACAAAATAACCATTTAACTACAATATATGTTGAATGGGTATTTTTTCTCTATTTGTATGTTTCAATATAATTTACTGAAAAAGGATCTCGGGAGGAAAAAATGTATTAATTTTTGAAAATGAAGTAGTTAAAATTCTGTTTCTTGGTCTTTGCTGTTTAAATGATGATTTTGAAAGATTACACTTGTATGTCAGTATTGTGTATTATTGTATGGACTAATGTTGCCTGTAATAAACAGAACTTTACACAAAGCTGTTTTCTGCATGTAGCCTCTCAGGATTGAGATTTTGTAAAAATAAACAAACAATGATTTGCCTATTAGCAAGAGCTTGAGCACCTGTAGCTATAAAATTAGTAAGATGGTATTTGTGTCTCCAGCTGCTCCTTTGCAGTTTTCTGTATTGTCATTAGCTTGTTTGCATCATTAAAATAACAAAAATGGCCAACTTGTGAAGTAGACAAGCATTTTGGAGCTACCTGGTGCTGGGACATGTTTTCAGCCTTTTGACTTGAGCACGAACCGCCACTTCAGCTGGGAGGCAGGTGGTACTTCAAATTCCATTTGCTGCAGCCCGCAGGAAATGGAAAAAGTATCCGTGGGAGGAGATGACTTCTGACTGATGAGCCTTTGGGCTTTACAGTCACTGCAGCTTCTCCTGCATTTTGGCTTTCTTTGTGTGTTCACTTTTTTTATTTTTTAAACTGACCATCTTTCAGTCATTCATTCAAAATAGCTAAACCTAGGCTTCTTTCCCCCCCCTCCCAGTGACTTCCTTCTCCCTCCTGCTGAGATTATTTTTATGTTACTGGCTGACTTAATAATAATTAGAAGAGTTTTAAAGAATTACTTTGGTAGTTTGAGTGTAGTCATTGGCCATATATTGTGTATGTAAGGAGTGTTGAACCAAAGTTCAGTGGTACCCGTACACGACAAGCCTGCAGGCTCTGTCCCTTTCACTTCACAAAGTAAAAGCACAAGGAGTATCAACCCAAATCCCTCTGCTTCAGCCACAGGGCACCTGGTGCAGTGGCTGTTCCTTACGGGCTGTGCTGTGCTTGGGTACCGTGTACAGCAAGCATTACAAAATTAGCTGGGGCTTGAAATACCACCTGCTGCAATGCTGATTTTTTTTCTTTTTTTTTCTTTTTTTTTTTTTTTTTTTTTTTTTTTTTTTTACCTTGTTTGTAATCAACTGAGCTTGAAATAGAGTACTATGGACACTGTTATTTCTGTGACGGAATTGGATTGTATTGTGTGCCTTCCTGAATTGTTTTCTCAACTTTATGCTTTCATTGTTCAATGTAAGTGCTCTGTAAATTATTGGAAGTAATTCTAAACAAAACTAAACATGAAATCCTTGTTCTGTAAGGACGGTGTGAAGTCTTTTAATAACGGCAGCGGGGCCTGCTGGGGAACAGCTGCCGGCGGGGTCTCGGCCCTCCCAGAAGCGGAGGATTTATTTACAATTTATTCGCCGATCCCGGCGAAGGGCAACGGGAGGTGAACAAATTAATTCTCAAGGGGTTTTTCCGCGGGGCCGAGTGAGGCCTACCGCCGCCGGCCGGGCCCTCTCTCTCCTCAGCCTCCCCCAGGGCCGATGGGGCCGTTCCGCTCTGCGCCTGCTCGGGGCGGCGCGACGTGGCGGCGGCGGGTTCGACGGCGCCGGGTCCCGCCCCGGCGCGGCTGACAGGCGGGCGACAGGCAGACGTGTGCGAGCGGGAGCGGCCCGGTGCCCCGCGCCCCTCCCCGCCCCGGCTGGGGGCCATGTCGTTATGCGGCGACTCCGGCCCTGCCGCTGCCCCTCGGCCGCGGCTTCGCGCTGCCCAGATGGCGCGGCGGCCCGAGCTGCTGTGCGGTGCTGCCATCGTGCTGGGCTGCGCCTTCCTCGTCGCCCTCAAAGTCACCTGCAGGTAATGGCGGGGACCGGGCGGGACCGCGGAACGCGGGGCCCGTCCCGGGAGAAGCGGCCGCCGGGGCCCTCCTAGGGCTCGACGCCTCGTGCCCGCTCTGGCCGCGCGTCTCGCGGCGCTCTGTGGTCGGGCTCCCTGAGGCGCTGTGCGGCGTCAGGAACGGCCGTTCTGGGGGCAGGGGACGGACATCTTCCCCCGGAGCCCGACGGCACGCGATCCCCTTGGCAACCGCAGCCCTTTGCCCGTCGTGGAGGAGCCCCGCCGCCAGCCCAGCGGTGTGGCGGCGTAGGCACATGGGGGCCAGCGACCGGCGCCGGGCGGGGGCAGGGCGGGAGGCCCCGGCGGTGCCGCGGGTATGAGGAAGAAGCAGCGGGATTGTTAATTCAGGTGTGTGCCCTCCTCTGAGGTCCTCGGGGTCTGACGGTGGGTACGTGGAGGCACACGCGCTCGAGGGACAGGCTTTTTGTGGAGAAAGCTGGTTTTCTTCGTCTCCAGCTCGTACCCCCACGTTGACCCGGGAGGGCTGAGGCGGCTGAGACCCTTCCCTCAGTGCTCTCAGCCGGCTGCGCGGCGTGGGGGTACAGAGCGGGGGGAAACGGGTCTCTTCTGGCTCGTGTGCTGGTGTTGGCACCCACGTTGCCTGCACCTGCTTCCTACAGAAGGGTGTCACGCTTCCTTTCTGTTTCCCATGACCTGGTGATGCTCCTCTTGGGATCTGGAACTTTTTTTCATTGCAAAAGTCTCGTTGGTTCCTGATTGTGGAGATCCTGGTGTTACGTGGAACCAGGCAGGAGAGTGGGATGGTGCACGGCAGCTGGGCAGCTCGCTTCTGGAGCCTGAACTGGGAGCTGAATGGTCCGGATGGGTTTTAGGTCAAGGTGATTTGTTACGTGCTTCAAGCCATACTATATTAATTTAAGAGCATCTGCTGCATTTGGGAGTGGGAGAAGGCTACAAGGATCCGATTACTTCCCTGTTTTGCAGACTCTCACAAATTTTTATTGCAAGAAACATTTGATTCACAGGTAATACTTCTGAAAAATATGGAGGCCTTCGTTTCTTGCCTGTCCATGGAGGCTTTATTATTTGAATCGGGTGAATTTTTTTTAAGTCTAAGAATGAGTTGCTCTCTGAGCAGCAGTGCCTCTGTTCTGGTATTCTGTACCTCACAGTGACCAGATAATTTAGATGAAAGTGTAAAGCTCTTGCCATATTACAGACTGTATGGTGAAGGATTTCTGAATTTAGTCACCCCCCCTGTTTTACTGTCTGTTGCTAAATGATTTTTTTTTTTCCTACTTACAGTGCTGCTTCTGTTTTATTCCTGCTCCTCTATGATTTACAACCTGCATGTTCCTTTTCTTTTGCTGCTACCTGTGTTTGAAAGCTCACAAATGGAATGAGCTTGGAATGTACTTCTCACCAGCCTGTACTCTGTACAGGAAGTTTGATTAAAGGATTTTGGCTTTTCAGATTCTAGAAAGGCTTTGACGTTTCAGATGGTAGTTAAATAGACAAATTATTCTCAGAAAGGTATTCCCTGTGCTGTTGCTTTCGGAAACATAAACAATTCAAACATAAAAATTCTATGTGCATTTTGCAGGATAGTGAATTGCACATGTTAATTATGACTTCAGTAATTTCTCACTGCGCATCCGTATGGTTTGCAAACAAGTCTCCGCACCAGAGTACAATTACTACCACCACATTTAAAACATGTAACTTTTGAGAGCAGTGGATAAAAAGTATGGATAGGGAAAATTCCTTTATGGCAAGGCAGTCTCTTAGTGGGATTTGAGATATTGCAGGTTCACAGTGGCTCAAAGAATAGCCATATGAAGCTTGACCTGACATGTATTATTATGGAAAGCCTGTGGTTCATAACCTGAATTATTTTTAGCACTATGCAAATGTCTTTTGAAACAACCCCACTCTCAGGACCTTGCAGTCAAAGGCAGTTGCTGATCCTACAGGCACTTGCTTTATTACTGATTTTTCTGTTTAAATGAGTGTAAGTTTTTGTAGGCTCTGTGCAGCAGGTAGATAACATAATCAGTATATGATTATTATGTTTGTATAATCATGTATTATGTAATCCTCAGTTTGTATGATTTTTAGGGGATCAGAGCGCTATTCTCTTTGTAAACCTGGGAATTATGTAAAAGTACTCTTATGTAGTAGGTATTGCAGAGGGAAACACTACTGAGCAAATCAATGTTAAGAAGCTGGTCGCTGTTGATTTATTGTGCTTTGTTTTTCAATAATCACTAGAGTTTTTTCATATTTAAGAGTAGCCTTGTAGTCCCTGACCTATTCATGTCATGGGACTTCTGTTGGTCTGTTCTACACTTCCTTGCAATTTGGAGCATATTCCACATCTCCTTTTTAAGGCTTATTCTGTTAAGTTCTGTATCCATGTGCCCGCTCTCTGTAGCTCTTGAACCTCTTCCAGTTGAAATCAGTAGATGAAGCAGAGGTTTTTAACTACTTTAATGGAAATGGACAACATAGATCTGTTTAAGAGGAGAAATTCTGGTTAATGTCTCTGACAAAGTGTTAGTGTGAGATCAACACTTAGTGTTTTGCTTTCAGCAGGTAATCAGTGGGTGTGTGCTGACCTGTGAGTTAGAGCTGTAGCATCACAGAGTTGTGTCCTGTCCAGCTACCAGTTTGGATAAGCGCAGGGTGCCGGAACGGGAAGGAACCGGAGGTAGTGTTTGTGAGGTGACATAAGAACTTAGCAGCTGGGGAAGGAGGTGCTGGGGGTTACTAACTGGTGGAGTCCATAGAAGGAAGTAGATTTTTGTCCATCTGTATGAAAATGTAGTCTTTTGAGTAGTGGAATTAATGAATTGTAAACAGGAGGGACCAGTTAATATTTTTAAAATTCTGGGGTTTGAAGCAAATATTGTCTCTTACATATGAATTAAGAATTTCATAACTTTTAGAAAATATACTCAGATTGATTCTTAAAACTTGAGCTATAAGTGTATGCTTTGTAACCCAGAAATGAGAGCAGAGCTGTGGCTTTTGTAGGTCTGTGTTGTAAAGACAAAGGCACTTCTTACAAAGTATAATGATTGTAAAGTTTGAAAATGTGGCAGCGTTGTTAGGGGGTTGCTTAATGTATGAGGTTGACAGTGTGCAGGGCTCAATAATTTTATGGCACTTACTAAAATTGTAACCTGAGAAAGGTCAAATATCAGGTAAAAAGATTTTTTTATTAGCTTTTTACTGTTATACAAATTAAAGGAGTGTGTTGTCTTTCCTAAAGCTTCCTGGCACGTAAGGAACCGTGGCAAAATTGCACATTACAGGGTGCAATCCCGTTTTAAATTTGACTTGCTCTTATGTAAATATAGCTAGTGGAACATTTTGAAATTAAGAGAGTACAGAAAAGAGAATATGATTATTCACTTGCATTTCAGACCATTTATACCATAACAACTGCTGGACATCTTGGAAATGCCAGTACTGGATTGTTTGGTTGCTGATTTGGTAGAAAATGGTTTCCTGAGTGGTTAATGTTCTTGATATTAGTGGTCAAACTAATTTCTCTTAAGAAAATCCATCATAATCACTTTAAATCAAGAGTATTTGTTGGTATTGTCCTTATATTGAAGAGGAAATGTACCCTGAATGGTTTCCGGTCCCTACTCTAATCAGTAGAATAAACTATAACGCATGTTATAATATATTAGGAAAAGATACCTAAAAAACCAGAAGTGTAGAATACTTTAAAGCAAAGTATAAGGCAAGGTACTAGTCTCTGTTTATATAAATGTCATATCACAAAACTTTATGACCAGTGTCTCTTCTTTTATCAGGGTCCTGTTACCTAAAGTACAAGTGTTAAAAGAGGATGAGGCCAGGAAAGCAATCCAAAGAAATCACTCTTCCTGGTAACTTTATGCTCTATAGCAACCAGCAATGAGTGTGAGCTAACATACCCGTAAACGTAGTGCATGGTATCACAGTGTGACTTTCTAAAGCTTATTAAGGGTGATCTTTAGATTTTTATGGTATTTCATGAAACTAACTCAGTCTAAGTTGTAGTCATTTGCATCAGGTTCTAGTTGTGTCCTTGCATGACCTTTGCTAAGACTAAAAATTAGGGCTTTGGGCACACTTTTTTTTTTTAAACTACTGCTGTACAGTCTCAATAACGGCTCTTAATTTCCTTCCTGCAGCCGAGCTAAAGATGTAACAATGCCAGCAAAGCTTCCAGTGAATTTTTTCTCCACAAGATCTCCAGTCATTGATCTTTTTCGGGGACAGTTAGACTATGCAGAGCACCTTCGTCAGGATTCAGAAATTGTGCTGTATTTCTTCTATGCTCCGTGGTGCGGCCAGTCCATTGCAGCAAGAGAAGAAATAGAACGTGTAGCCAGCAGATTGTCAGACCAGGTAACTCAAGAGAAGAAATGAATCTTAAAGATGACCTGATAGCTTTTTAATCTCCAAGCCAATGCTAGTTTCCCACGTCATCTCATGGGAACAAGCAGGACTCGAATGCTCACGTTTTAGGTTAACTCAGACGGTTGTCTTAATTGTAATTTAACATAGAGTGTTAGAATAAATGGAGAAAAGCTGTGATTCCTGCTCAGTTGTTTGTTACTTCTGCTCCTGAATGGGGAACTCTACAAATTTCTTCTGGTAAAGTGTTCTCAGATTTATTCACTGTCCTTCAGACAGAAGCTATGGGGAGTTTGCTTCCAATTCCAGAATCCTTGGAGACACCGGTAATCATATAAGATTGTAGAACTGCTTTCTAACAGTTGGTTACCTGTGAACACTTCACAGGTACAGCTGTCCTAAACCTCCATTTGTTCTGCAGAAAAAATAAATAATACAGATTATGAGTAAGTTAGTAAAATTGAAGAGTTTAGCTTAAGAAGCTTAAAAAGTAGAAAGAAAAGTGACCAAAAAAAAAAAAAAAAAAGGAACAAAAAAAAAAAAAAAAACCAAAAAACAAACTAACCCACTAATAATTATTTTTTTTAAAAAGTCTTGTGAGAATTAAAAGGAGCAGAAATGGAATACTGAGTTGATAAGACACTGAAAATAGCAGATGGAATGGCTTGGAAAAAATACATGTTATATAAAGAAGGTCACAGTAGTGTATTTTGTTAGTTGTGAATTTTTACCCGCTTTGCAGGTACTGTTTGTGGCTGTAAATTGCTGGTGGAACCAGGGGAAATGCAGGAAGCAGAAACATTTCTTTTATTTTCCTGTGATACACTTGTACCATCGGAGGTAAGATTTCATACTTACAGTCTGGTTTTTTTAATACTGTTTTGGGAAACAGATTATATAAAATGTTACATTTATGGCTGTAGTAAATAGTCATAGAGGAGGAGATTCTGGGTGAAGCTCATCCTGTATGCTACTTTGGTGTCAAGAAAGGCCATAAATGTCAGTTAAATGACATACTGCACAAGTCTTCATCCTTAAGGAAATTTTCTGTTGCTCGTGCATCTCCTGGAAGTTCTGCCTCTAATGAAAAGTAAAGAATTCAGATTTATATATACATTTCAGTTGTCTGCTCACTCTGTAGATGCATTATATCAACTGGTCCCAATTTGTGACGGCAATAACACATGTACTTAAAGACTATTGAAGTTAGTGGAATTTAAGTGCATATTTAAATGGCACTGTGTACTGAAGACTTTCTTCTAAATTTGAACTTTACACACTCACTTTTGTATGCTCCAAATGTAGAGATGGCATTGTATAAGATTTTATATAATCTCACTTTTTATGTTTCAGTATTTGTATGGTTTTGTTGGGTTTTTTTAAGCTCTTTGTGTGGAGCAGAAGGTAAGGAAATAGTCTAATGCTAGGTACAATAGACCTGGGTCCTGTGTAGTTTATCACTTGCATTTTATTTGTGTATTCTAATATTCAACTCCAGCTCTATTCCATTACAGAAGCTGATTTGGGGGGTTTTTGGGGGATTCATGTATTGAGGAGGGACAATCCTGATCTTTGTCAGCTGAACTTGAAATAGACACACGTGGTACTGGCAGAATTCAAATAAAAAATCCCAACAATTCCACTTGGATGTATATTGACTTAAAGTTATTTGATCTTGAAATTACAATATGTTAGATGGATACAGTTGGGTGTTATCAGTAACCTTAAATGGAGTTGCAACAAGATGAGATGTAAATTCATATTGATACTTAATAAAACCCCCTAATGCCTGAGATACTAAACCTTAAATGTTGCATACTGGCCATGCAGCATGTTGAAGCATGCATGTTGCAGTGAAGACAGAAGTTTATAATAAATCAGTGTAGGATGTAGAATAATATAGTGGGCTTCAGAATACCATTTCAAAGCATCTGAATATAGGTATCTCAGTACAAGTCTGATATTTTTCAGAATGTCTGTATGTATAAATTATATTAAAAAAGGCATCATGTTAAATTCTTCAGTGGGAATGGACTAATTCTTCATGCTTTTTGTGTTTGTTTTCATTTTGGATGGTGATGCTCTATTGAACCTAAGGATCATGAATCCAATGCAGGGTTTCAAGGGGATGAGGGAGAAAATTTGGCAATCGTAGCCACAAGGCCTGGCCCAACTTCTGGTTTTGCACTACCTGATGTGGTGTGACCTGTTTTATCAGATGGCTGGGGGAGAAACTGTAGACTCACCGAGTCTGTTCATCAGCAGTGTGACTGGATTCATTCCTGCTTTATTGAGTGCTACTTGTAAAAGTCTATGTAAAAAATATTTCATCTTTTCAGATTAATACTACTTGAACTTTCTATAAAGTTCTAAAAAAATCAAGTGAAAATAGTGGCATTTTTTAGATCTATATTTTCAAGTCATGTTTTTACTTCAGACAAAGCAGAAAGATATGTGTATGGTCAGAAAATTCATACGTGCATTTTGCCAACTTCTTTAATGGGACTCATCCACCGCTTCGTCCCCACCAACACACTGCACCTACCCATAGACACTGCCTTAGTCACTGCAAGTTCTGAGCTGTACTTGGAGCCTGGTAACACAACTCCTCTATCAGTTCCAGAAGCCACTGTTAATTAACACAGAGAGCAATTCCCTAGAGGCTGAGCATGCTGTCAGTGTAACTCCTATCTCTGCCACCCCAGGAGGAACTCTCTCTATTGTTAATTTAAGTCTTAATGTTTTATTATTTTTTTTGGTACTAGTTTTGGACCAATTGAATACAAAGGCCCTATGAGTGCTGTTTATATTGAAAAGTTTGTTCGCCGGGTGATGACACCACTACTCTACATCTCGTCTCGATCAAAATTACTAGATTTCCTCTCAAATTATGAGGTACTTGTCTCTCTTCTCTAGCTTTACCACTGTGGTTCAGAAAGAGTTTGACTTGTTTCACGATTAAATTTAATCTGCTCCAAACTACTAGTTTATTTCCATGATCCTGAAATCAGTGCCCTGTAAATTTGTTAAAATCATAAAAATATGAAATGACAAATTCATACTGTTGGTTCCCTGTATAGTGACTCTAATGATTTAGTGATGCTCTTAATTTACAGTGCTTCAGTATGTAGAGATAACAAAGTTCTTACCTCACCAAAAAGTATGAATGAGAAAGAAGGGAGAATTTTGCAAAATTCTTACTGTCTAAGTTGGAAAAGCATTTGAGAAATATATAATTATTGCTTTAATTTTTAAAGGAATATTAAACCTTGTTAAGAAGATGAGTTGTGTTAAAAAAAAACATGTGAAATCAGCTGAGAAAACATCTACCCAGTTTGTATGCTATAGCTTCATGATTTTAATCCGCTAGTACATTGTGTTTTTTTAATTTTCAGTCTGTTGTGTTCAGAGGTGCCAAGATAGGTAGCAATACTAGTGGATTAATAACTTCCAATTAGACTAAATGCACTTAAAATAGAACCATTTATAATCCCTTTATAACTGTTCATTTCTGTCACACACAATGGAGAAATACAATGATTTACTAAACCCCAAGCTATTAGAGCAGACCAGGAAACCTGATCAACAAATTGATCCTGTAGTGTTTCAAAATGAAGCAGAGTTCCTCTTTGAATTAGCACATGTTCTAATGATTGGTTTTGCTGAAGATGGAGCATGACCTGTGCTGTTAAATGAAGGCTGCCACAGCCTAAGGGGATGAACACTGGTAGTTACCATGGTAGATGCTGTGCTGTTCAGGATCCAGTTTATCTCTTGGGAGCTATTCATGGGTTTAGTTTTCCGTTGTTTTAAGTAGGGACTGTGAGCTGGGAGCAGTGAGTTGTGTGTCTGCCTCTGATGTTGATACTTTCTGTGATCACAAGCAATTCTGTTGTCTTTTCACTGCCTCACTTTTGCTCTTCTAAAGCTCTTTTTTTTTTTTTTTTCCTCCTATTTGAAATTGGCCATGCTTGTGTTTTTTGAATGATTTCTTGGCAGTCTGCAAAAGGTATCTCATAAGCATAGTGCTATTAAGTTTAAATCTGCTTTACAGTAGGAGGTGCATTTCCACTGGAGAAAGACTAAAAGACAAATTTATGGTGGAACTGAAAATTTTCTTCTTAAATACTGCTTAGCAATTGAAAATATATTTTTATTCATATGTTCAAACTTCCCACCTTCCTGTGCTTGAGATTCTGTGGCTCCAAATGCCCTATGTCTGTTTATGTTCAGAATTTGTTGGTTCTTTTTTCTGAAATGGACTAAGTCTAGAGTGATCTCTTATTCTGGCCCACAGTCATTTAAGGCTGGGGTTATTTTCCAGACCGTGACACCAGATGCTCAGTGTCTTTCCTCAGTAAAGTTAAGTGAGAGGCAGTGAAGGGGCTACAGAAACAACAGCCAGCTCATGCAGTAAGAGCCACTGAGGGTGCAGGCTGTTGACGACCACAAGTCCGGGTGAGTGCAGTAGGAAAAGCAAATGCTGAGTGATCAGGAGCTGAGATACAGAGAAGACCCTAAGAAATGGAGAGTTGTATATGCAGATGTATGGAGAGGGAAACATAGGCATAGAAATAAACCAGTTGTTTCATCATTTTGAACAGTTAGAAATGTGAACATTTTATGATGTTTTCCATGCAAGTTGAGGTACTTTATACATTTTGTAGGAGAAGATAAAATCCAGGAGGTGACTCCTGTGTTTAAGAAGTGAGGAAGTTTGAGGAGTAGAGCAGGTTACAGAAGTATATGCATGGCACAAACTAATTGCTATACGAGGGCCTTGGCTAGTGTCTTCCTTTGCTTTTTGATCTTTTACATATTAAAAAAATATATATATTTTTTTTTTTGGAGGAGGGAAAAGAGAGAAGGCTGTAAAAGGTAGGTCATTGGGCATTTTGGCCACTGCTTCTTGATCAGGTTTTTGTGATTTCTCAGAATATTTTTGTCATCATCTGTATCTAACTTTCAGTTTTGTGTTCTGGTAGGGAATGGGTTCTGCAAACTCATGCTAGGGATATTTATTTTTGACTTGAAAATTTCAGTTGAAAAGAACCTCTTGGTATCTGATCCCCAGGCTGCACTTAGGCCGTGCCTATTCTGTTCCATGGCTATTTCATTCTACTTTGGTATTAAGGCCTTCCATATTAAGGAAGCAGTAGGTCACAGAGCAGTTGTCTGTCGCTCGCTTTTGGTCCTCCCTGTTTTGTTTCTCTGTCCAAGGATAGCACTGTGTAGATGATTGGTTCACTTGCAGGGCATCATGTTGAGCTGAACTTCTGCTCAGCATGTTGGTACTCTTAGAAGAGCTACTACACTCTTCTCCTGTTTCAAGGCATTTTGTTGTTGCCTATCAGTTTACTGATAGTGAGAACTAAAAGCCTATAGTTGTCTTTTTCCATCTAATCTGTGAAGCTTTTCATGCTTTAATCTTGCGTTCAAATTCCACTAGCCAGCTTTTGGGAGAAAAAGTATCAAGGGAAGAAAACCAGGAGCTCTACTTGCACTCCATATCAAAACCCATTGAACATGTTAGTGTGGCTGAACTAACAAGTACTGTAGCAGTACCAAGATAAGCATTCAAAGGATCTTTTTGTCACTTCAACCATACTAAGAGATTTCTAAGAAATACTGATAAGTAGAATCCAGCTAAATGTAAGAGCAAGTGATGTTAGTTACATGGTGTTATGTCCATTGCTCAACCAAATAATGAGTATTATGTGATGCTGTATTGAGCTCACAAGAGGGCGCTCAAATCCCACAAAAAGAACCTGTGGTGGAAGATTTGAGAAAGTTAAGCTTCTTCATTTTCTGATATTATTTAAGGGTTTTTCTTTTGTGGTGGTGGAATGATACTAGTACACCACTAGAACCAGATAAGAAATAGAATTTAATTTTTAAGAGTGCAGGAAAACAATCTCATTTGGAAAGCAGTTAAATTCTTGGAATGTGTAGGAAGGCCTAAGTTACATCAAGAAAAAGATATGCATTTTCTACCATATCTCCAGGTATCTAACCTATAATCAGACTTCTTTTGTTTTCTTAACTGCAGACATGTAACAGTTTAATTTTAATCCAAAATGACATGTCATGTCCTCAAAGCTTTTGAGGAATTAAGAGTATGCTGCATTGAGTACATCAGTCATCAACATGCTTGTTCATTCATTCAAAGAACTGTGATAGACCTGAGATTCAATAATAAAACCATGTCATTTTGGATTAAAATTAAACTGTTACGTGTCTGTCATTTCTAGTAGCTGGATTAGTCAGATGTGGAAATGGCCTCATCCTTCTAAGAAACAGAGGAAGAAAACATGCAGCTTCTGTAGTTAGATAAAAAGCTTCTTTCATTTATGAAAATCTGCCAGGGCAGCTTACCATTTCTTGGTTTCAGGAGCAGTTGGGAGGTAGTTGATCTCTTTGTGAGGTAGCTGGCATGTGTCTTTAGCAAACTGTCAGCTTTCTCCTTTGCTCTATTTGTGCAGAAATGCTTCCTGAGCATTAACTGGCTCTGTAGGGTCTGACCCAGAAGTGGATTTGACTTAATAGTGTCACAATACTGGGGTACTGTGGTGCCTCTGTTAAAGGATGATGTGAGAATTTGCTTCGAGTTCTGGATACACAATGATTTTAACATTGTTAAGAAATGAACATACTTTTAGTTGTAAATTTAATCTAATATCAGTCAACAGTTCCTTCTTTGCAGAATTAGTAGTATGTGATATTGGCTCTTCAGTTCCCCAGAAATAATACATTCCTTTCCTCTTCCTGTTTTTTCTCCCGTGTTCACAGGAAAGTGAAGGCAGACTTGCCTGCCTGCACAATTCTGAGATTCTGAAAAAAAGCCCACATCAGTGGGCCCTTCCCTCAGTGTGATATAGCCAAAACATAAAAAGAAATTTTAAAAAATTGGGGAAGAAATAACTTGAGTAGTAGAATTATTTATCTAATTGTAAAAGCTATTCACTAGCAGTGGGATTTCTTCCTGTTCTCTATACCATTATTTCACGTTTATTGGCCTTCAAATTTCAGAGCTCTTCCATCACATAGTAATTTAATACTGTTTTTCTGCAACTCTTCTGAGTCAGCTGTAGTTTTGATGGTTGCAAATAACCTTTGCAAATTTTGTCCCTCACCCCTTTCTTTGCTTTTCTAGAGTGTTTATAGAAATGCTGAACTGTATGAGTATCAGTGCACATCCTGGCTATCTGTCTGTGTGGAAAACTTTTACCTGCAGTTTTCTCTCTCTTCTACTATATAGAAAAGGACCTTCCATGTTATTCCTTATCACCTTAGTTTCTTCCAATGTGTTTGGTAACTTCTTGTAGGCTTTTGAGGAATTAGAGTATGCTGCATTGAGTACATCAGTCATCAACATGCTTGTTCATTCATTCAAAGAACTGTGATAGACCTGAGATTCAATAATAAAACCATGCTGGCTGTTCTCCAATAAAAATTACTGACCTGAAGATCTGTTAATTCTTAGTTTCTGTGAACTTGTTGTTCTGTTCGTTGAGATTCTTGTCAAGTCTGTTATTTGTCTGATTTAATTGGCATCACATGTCACTTTCCATTCATCTGGTGTAGAGACCAAGCCAGTAATAGGCTACGTTACAACTAATGGTTTTATATTTCCATATATGAGTTTTGTTAGGAGATGGTACTATTGATTACACTATTGATGCCGTCAGGTTTGTTCCAAAACCATTTTTACAGATGCTTAGTTTGAGACAAGGGCTGGAAATTGTTTCACGGAAAGAACTTCAGTAAGCTCCATTCTAGCAACACCAACACTCCTAATGTGGTGTTTCAAACTAGCCCTTTGTCACATTTTGGTGTTTTATCCTCCAACTTTATATAGAGCAAGTCGTATCCTGTTCAACTGGTTACTCCTAACTGCCTGCATGAAGATAATTAACCATAACTGCACACAGGTGGCTGCCTGGAAGCAGCTGATCATCAGTAACAGCCTGTGGTTAGATGGGTACATCAACCTGCATGCAGGGAGCTGTTGCTGCAGCAGTTCTTGATTGCTTCAGAGGTCCATACAAGAAAGGAAGTGGGAGTTGCTGCCGTCAGTGTTCTTGTAGCATATTCATATTCAAAAGCAGGAACCTCTTATTTACGTCAAGATAACTCTTCTGTAAGACTTGAATCTCGCTTGTATGGTGCAAGAGAATCCTTATTAGTTGGTAGCATCTGGAAGTGTTAAATTTTGTTAAAATGAAGAGAGTAGTTGGCATGAGCAAGTGTATCTCTTCATTCTGACAGGAACAGGAAAAGTTGTGTCTTACTCAAGAAGAAATACAGCATTTTAGATGCTTTTCTTGTATGTTTAATTGCAGCCTGTAACAGGGAGAAAACGTAACAGTTCTGGAATGATCATTAAAAGGATATTAATGAACTAGATTACTGATTAGGCATATAGCATTAGTATATATTCTCTCACTACAATTTGTTTCCTATTGAAAAAATATTTGCCAAGAATGTCTTATGGAAACACCTTATTTTTCACAATCTGGAAATCTGAAGCTGCTATTAGTGTACAACAGAACTAGCAGTCAGAATATCACCTTTTTAATAACTATAAATATTTCTAGATCTGACTTTTGGCTTCTTGTCATATTTTACTGCCACTTTTGACTCCTCTTTCATTCAGTATTTGGTGCCATAAATTTGCTTTGTTCAGTAATGGTATTAAAAAATGGCCCTACCAAATGGGAGACTAAATGTTGATCCTACCTGTCGTCTTATTTTGGTTCACATGAATCCTTTAAATGTTTCTGATAAGGGATTGTTTCTTTCTGCTGTCTGAATTTAGTACTAGGAGAAAAAGATAAACAATAATTATTAATCTATTTACTGTTTAAAAAGGAGTGATATTATTTTGCTGTATTTTTTACTTTTATTTATTTTTATTTCCTTCTTGACAATGGTTATTGCAGAGATTTCACTACTTGCTTGCATCTTATTTTTATTATTGATAATTTTCTTGGGTTACCTCATACCTCTTTATGAATGAGGGTCTTGTGTTCAGCATTCATTCATGAAAGATAATTCCTGCCTAAAAAGAGCAAGTCATTAGTTGGAATGGGCAGTGCTGCTGTTAGTGAATGCCCTGAGACCACCAATGCATATTGAATTAGCTCAATTCACGTGGCTGATAAGAATAACTGAATTCGTATCACTAATGACAGTAGCAGGCAAAATATATGTTAATGTTTTAAAAAGAACTTAAAAATTTTATGTGAAACTCCAGAAAAAAAAAAATAAATAAAGTAACCTCCAAAATACCAAGTGAAAATACTTCTGTGGGAATATATTTGCCACACAACTGAGTGATCCGTGAGTCTGGAATCTTCTGTTCCACAGCAATCCCTAGAGCACTCTTGCTTTGTGTGCCAAATGTTCTTTCTGTATCCACTGGTGGAACTGGGAAACAACACAAAATAACCAAATTCCATCACTTACTGTGTCCTAACAGTTCATTAAGCTAATTTCAGTGATGCGTCTAAAAACCATAATTAATAATAACAACATTAAATGGATTATATTTTGCAAAATTTTAACCCCGAACTTAATTGAAATTTTAGAACAAGAGAAGTGTAAAGACCACACACCTCTCTGTTCCACGTCAGCTTCTCCTAGATTCTCTTTCTGAATTTAATATGAAGCCATTAAGGCTTCATACCTCGCAAATTCAACATGAGTCTTTTATTTGAGTTGTCTCTTTGGAGTTTGAAGAACTTTATGGATATGCAGGTGGGATATGGGGCACTCTCATTATTTTTGTGCTGGTCTTCCACTGACTCCTGCAGGAGATGCTGAAAGAACTTACAATGACTGATATCTTAATTGATGGGATGATAAATTGATTTAGCAGTTTAAGTATTCATATACTGCACAAATACGTAGCTGCTAATTATGTGCAACATGGAGAACAATTAAAGTGTTACTGTTTAAGTTATTTATACTCTGAAACATCCCATTTTACATCTGAATCTAAAAGAAGTCTTTGTGATGCTTGTGGTTCTTATGTTCGTGCTGGATCTGACTTATCAAATATTTGCAAAGCAAATATTAATTATTTTTAGTGACCTTTAATAGCTAACATGGCAAATATGTGGTTTGAAACTTACACATCTACAGCCATAAAAACTCTCTCTTTACATAGCTTTCGAATGACAACTTTAGAACTGGTTTCCATTCAGTCTTTTAATATTAAAACTTCTCTTGCAGCGTAATGTGACTGTTCTTCAGTAAATGTTGTCTTTAAAAATCTATTGTGTTTTAGCATAGGCATATGTATATATACTTTGACATGGCTTAACTAACTCTATTCCTTATTATTTCAGCCTGGAGTTCTAGGATATTTTGAGTTCAATGCTTCCCCTCAGCCACCTGGTTATATAACATTCTTCACATCAGCGTTACATTCATTAAAGAAAGGTAAAAGCTTCCTTTTCACAAGACATCTGTAAATGAGTTCTGTATTTGGGCTTCAGTAGGTGGGGATTTTTTCAACATTTTGTAACTTGGGAACTAATCCCTTTTGAGTGTTTCTTGATGGTTGTTCTATGAGACTTCTATTACAGTGTGAGGATTGCTTACTTAAAAGGCTTATTATGTATTTTGTGATCAGCCATCATAGAATAAAGCTTATGACGGGCTGCTATTCAACCTGCATGTGTAGCTGCAACCCCTATAGAATCATAATCAGACTAGCACTTACTTAAATTGAATCAAACAGTATGTGTCTTGTGGAACAACTGAAATGTCAGGTTCAGAGGCATTAGGGTGAACTTTACTTTGTCAGTACTTAGTAAGTGAATTCTAAAACGGAGTGCTTTCTGGGTGGAGTTACAGAGATGGTAATATGGTGGTATATTTTATTTTGTAATTTCCTGATTTATATGTTGGGATAGTTCTTTGCGGTGTAAAAATGAGAAGCATTCTATCCTTGTGTGTACATATTTATAAATATAGAAATACTAGAATAAGTGTTTAAATAATGTATATATATTTACTGTAAATGTAGATCATCTAAACAATCAATATTCCTACCTTTTCATTATATGGGCATCTTATCTTAGCTTTTGAGATACCATAACATGTAGCAAGTTGTATGTGTGAAACCAGATTCTATATTTAATAAGCAAATCACAAAACTGGTCAGTGCAGGTTAACATTCTTTATACTTTGAGTGCAGAAGAGAAACACATTTGTTCTCATTTCCTGCTCTTGTCATCTTTCTTCTACCTCACTTAACCACGATACTGGCAGTTGCTATTCAGTAAGATTTGTGTGTGTGTCTTACCAGGCTTTCAGGAGAGAAGTTCAGTGTGTATAATTGTGTTTAAAAAAATGAAAATGTGCCCTTTCAGATTACCTTGGAACAATACGTTTTGGAGTGATCACGAATAAACAAGTTGCAGAGGAGATCTCCTTGGAGCATTCGGGCAGTGTGTATTTGCACAGACATGTCAACACATCTCTTGTGAGTATTGTTTTTACAGTGGAGTGATCTAGAGCTTGAAGCTCTGTTGTAGTAGACCATTAATAAGTGTTTCACAGAGCATTACGGTGTAGGATGTTGAAGAACAATGTTTTTTAGAGTAATACACATTGCCATTCTACCAGTCAGCAGCTGTTCTAAACAGTAGCTAAGACCCAAGATGATCATCCCTATTAAACCAAAATCCCCCAAGCACAAGTACCTCAGAAATTACTACACAACAACTTCTTCCTAAATCTTCTGCGTATTTCAGTGGGTCAGAATTAGAAGGCTACCTGGAAGAGGATATGGTAGTAGTAAAAACTTGCATTTCACTTTAAAGGTGTGGCATTACACTGATGAGAAAAATAATGCAAAATAATTTAATTGAAAATCTATGGTAATTCTTAATCCATGTGCATTGTTTTTGGAAGACTAATAATGAAATTACTAATTTCAGATTTTCTATTTAGTATTATCTATGCAAACTGCTACCGTGAGTGGAAACTCTGTGAAAATAGTATTGTAATGTGTATTTTTTTCACTTGAGACTAGGGAAAACACGGATTTTTTTCAGGTCAAATTACGGGTAAATACATAAAACTACTTTTGTCTGTGCAAATGAATAATGATAAATTTGCCTTAAATTCTTAAAATGATCCTAGAAGCTGTGAGCATTTTCTATTATGTGTTTCTTTTCCCTGCATTCAGTAATAAGAAATATCAGTTTTTAATGCAGTCTTGATGTTGGGGTCTTAAAATACTAATTTAAAATGAGTTAATATCATGAATGTGTATTGGGAAAAAGCTTTCTAATATTATTTAAATCAAGATATGTGATGGGTGATGGTACCAACTTGGAGACTGAGCTCTTTCACTTATAAAGAGAGCTTACACTAGTGAGAAAAGTAAAGATTGTAAAGATGTGGTAAAAGAAAGGGGAGCTTCCCTGGTGGAATATGTTTTGCTTGAAAGAATGTGTGTGTTACTCTGAACTGATGAGTTTTTGGGAAGAATACCCAAAGGGAAAAGGGTATATGAAAGCCTGAAGCTTGCTGAGTAGGAAGAGTTCTAGGCATTACAGTAACAAAGCATGCCACATTTGAGAACTGCATTTATTACTAAACCATATGTTTAAGTGAGGACAAATAATTATTTTTTTCTCCCTTCAAGATCTATCCAAACGACATTATGAACTTTACTGCTGAGAACATTTGCAAGTGGGCTCTAGAAAATCGTGAGATGCTCATACGCTGGCTGAGACCACATGGTGGAAAAAGCCTTCTTCTAAACAATGAGCTGAAGAAAGGACCAGCACTCCTCATATTTATACCTTACAATCCCTTAGCAGAAGTTCATCCGCTTTTAGATGAAGTAAGTGAAAGAATTATTTTTTTACTTAAAAATACTTATCAGAACTTGAGAACTCAAGTCAGGATTCTGAGCTCATTGTGACAGAGATCTCTTATTTCACTATTCCAAGTATTCGATTTTGTTTAAACAAGTTTTCTCAAGCCATATTATCTCAGCTCCCTTATTCTGGTTTGCAGTCCATATGATATGCTTTTTTCTCATGTCAACAGTTGTTTAGAACAAGCACCTAACTCTTTGCCTTAACTCTTCTTCCTGTGGTGAATGCTGTGTGAGGCATGCAGATCTTTAATCTGTTCCAGCTGACAGCTCGAATGAAAGGGCAAGAACATATTTGCGTATTGTAGGGCTTGTGTTTTGTGCACCCCATTCTATACCTCACCTCTGTCCTTATTTCCAGAGGTTGTTATGTCAGGAAGAAGACCATTTATTAAACCACACTGGGTTTTGTTTTTTTTTTTTTNACCTGATTTTTATATCCTGTGCGTTTCTTAGTCGACTTCCAATTTTGTCGTCTTCTGCTATTACTTCCATTTCTGAACTGCGTAGGACAGGAGTTTGTGTAGCTGTGCAGTAAATGAGATCGGGAAACTGACTTGGCTGAAAAAGAGAATTTTGTTTCCCTGGGCTATTTTTCAGCTGGAACCCATTGTCCCATTTAGTATGTCACACAGCTGCACATCTTAGTGGTGACTGCATAGCACTAAGGCCAAACTAGAAATAAAAATAAAAGCTAGCCTGCTACATGATAGGATTGGGGAAATCTTTGTGGAAAGACTGGAAAAAACCTGCAATTATTCTTGTACTGACCTGTCTTTTATTTGGCAGACTTAATTCAGTGGTGCTTGTCACAGATCAAACACTTTAGTAGCAGGTACCGGTTACTTAGATCAAATCAGTGCAATGTTTGGTTTCAGATTTCATTCTACTAAATAAGAGTATTTATATCAAAATGTGCAATGAGATACAAAATATTCCAGTTGTTCTTGTGTAGCTTCACTTCTATAGAGATATTATGCAACTTGTTTATCATAGGAAGAGATTTTTACTGCAGCCATCCTGTGGATGTCATCAAGCAGTGAAACCCCTTGGCTGTAAGGCAGTTGAGAAGAACAAGGCCATCTAGTTGTAAACTGGAAGCTCTTGGAGCAAAATTTTTTTTCTGATAGCAGCTCACTGCAATGAGTTTTCTTACCACAAATCTGGTTTTCTGTTCATAACAACTTCTCATGTTTCTCTATGTAGGGTCATCAAAATCTTCAGGCTAGATTACAGTACGAGGAGTCAAGTTTAAGTATTTAAATGAACATTTTCAGGATGAAGACACCTAACAAGAAATTTTTAAAGACCATAACAAATTGTTGCTGCAGATCACATCTTAATACTGTCAGTCCTGTGACACAGCAGCCCTCCTAGATGTGATGCTTCAATATGCTTTTGATAATTACAATGATTCCTATCAAAGCATCCTTGTGTAAGCAATGCGCGTATGTTCCATATATTGATTGTTTAATGTGATAGATGAGGATGAAAAGAAACTTTTTCATATCTTCTGTGTTCTGTTACTTATTGTCTAGAAAGGGAGATCCTGCTGTGGTCCATACACATGTTTTTTGTTGCTGGTGGCGCAGCATGGGAGTGTTTGCACTGACAGGCATGCTTTTTCATTTATTTTCTCCTAGTATTCTAATACTAGGAAGATTCAGGGATCTGTCCTGATAAATGCTTCATGCAGTGAGATTTAACCTTAAAATGTAGTGTTATTGCACTGTAATAAATACGATGCAAAGAGGATCTTGAGATCAGTGTAGTGGACTGAAAAAAAAAAAATAAAGTGGCTTTTTGTTGTTCTGTACAAGCTGAAATACCTGAAAATTTAACTTTGTTATCAAGTCAGAGCCTCCTATAATTTTTCATCAGAACAAAGGAGTAGTTAACTTCATTTTGTTGAAATTCCATCTCTAAGTGCCTATATGTTGTTAAATGTGCAACAGTTAACTGCATTTGGGTGAATTATGTACCATTAATCTTGCCTTTCTTTTTTTCTTACCCCCCTGTAGATAACCAAAGTGGCCTTGGAATACCACAACTGTAATAAAAGCCAAGCAGCTGAGCCAGATCTTCAGGACTTAGGAGACAGTGATTCACCAGCTTTTGATTCCTCTGTATCTGATGCACATAGGAAGTTATCAGAAACATTTTCAATAACCAAGTACCCATGCTGTAACACCGTGGTGCTTCCGCAATGGCATTCAATATCTAGAACTCACAATGTCTGTGAGCTTTGCATTAACCAGACACTTGGTGTCAAACCAAATAAAGTCCATGTGCCACACTGTAACTTTTTAGAGATAGAAGCAGCTTTGGACTCTTTCTACCTCCAGGAACATACTTTTTTTCAAGTGATATCAAATACCATAGAATGCAGCAATTTCTTAAGTTTCTACAGTCCCTTTAGCTATTACACTGCATGTTGCAGGACAGTAAACAGGCATTTTTTAAGTCTCATTAGTTCTGAGAAGACCATCTTTCAGACCCCCAAAGTAGCATTTTCTTCCCATGGGAAGAAAGAAAACACCCAACCTTCTATTCCTCACATTGAGGATAGGAATTGGTTTATTCCTGACCTTCATATTAGTGGCACTAACATTACTGGTCTGAGCTGTAGGACCAACAAAACCTTGAATCTCTATCTACTGGATTCAAATCTCTTTTGGATATACGCAGAGAGACTAGGAGCATCAAGATCTAATTATCTTAAGGAATTTGCTGCTATTGTTGACCTGAAAGAAGAAGTGCACTATGTCCTGGATCAGAATCAGTCACTTGTTGGATCTACCCTGGGTATGGTATCCACTATACAAATGCTTGAAATAAGATTAAGTTTGCAATTAAGCTTATGAGTGGAGAACTTAATGCTGTTTTGAAAATTGACACTTTTACAGTGAGACTATAGTCAACATTGTGAATCTTCACTTATTCTTTTCTAATACATTTAGTAGTAGAATCGTGTTCTAGCTGATGAAAGAACTGTTTCATACACCGAAAGTAATTTGCTTTAGAAGAAGTGACCCTCAAAATGTGTGATTCTTGACTGCCTGATGCATTGAATCATGTTGCCTGATTGCAATCTCCACTAATTTGCTTGTGGGGAAAAAATGCTATGCATTTAACACATCTGATATTACAGAAGACATTTGTATTTTAATGGCAGTGTTGGTGCTTGCTGAGCTGTGCTAAAATACCTCAGAATGTCATGAGATACTCTCCACTTCTGAGCAGAGTCTAGCCCTTCCTTTTGTCCTCTGAAACCAACTTACAAATTGTTTTAACTTTATTTTGAAAAGTATGTGTTTTCAAGGTAGAGCTCTGCAGTGGTTTTGGCCAAATCTGTCAATACTCTTATTTCCTAGATGATTTGGAGGAGAGAAAAAAACACCAACAAAGCAACCAAACAAAAACACAGTCAACACAATGATTGCAGTTCTGATTTATTTGAAAGTTATTGAATAAGGCACCACATGCCTAACCACATGCATTTAACTGTCACGATGATGTGCAAAACTGAGTTCACCTTCAGCAAATGCAGGGCTTTTTTAATGTTAGCAGTGTAAGTAAACATAGAAATAAATTCAGGTGAACATAGTATTAAAATAAATTGTTCAAGAAGGCATATCAATGTAATTCTTACAGCATTAATTACATTTGCATTTTACCATAAATCTGTAAGTACAAAAGTATGTAAGTCATAGAACAAATAGCCATGTTTTCATTAAGGATCCCATCCAGTCCTGAATCCTGTCTGCGTCACAGCTTCCCAGATGACGACTCTGGAAAAACAAATAAAAACCCCAGTAACCATTACACACACACACACACACACACACAAACACACAAAAAAAA
>VXBJ01005545.1:1712620-1732271 GCA_013400055.1 Nycticryphes semicollaris
AAAAAAAAAAAAAAAAAAGGTTCCAAGTATGGAGATGGAGATACAAGTTTCCTTCCCCTTTCTGCTCCCAGTACTCTCTGTCTAAAACCTTTTTTGAGTCACAGGATTTCCTATGACGAGGGTTTCAATTGATGTATTTCTATTCTAAGTCATTTGAACTTCCAGAAAATTTTTGATTCTACATATTTTGTCAAGGAGTAACTGTGGTTTATATTTGGGTTTGTGGGGGGAGTTATGTTTTTATTTTACATGCATAAGCTTCTTAACTTTTGCTATTTTAAAACAAAGAAATTTGTGTTTAATAACTTAAACATTTTTACAGATGATTTCTAAAAATTCAAGAGTATGTCTTTTAGTTTGCCCCCTCCTTTCAGTTATTATTTAATCAATGCACAGGTACTCCAAATCTGGAGATCTACAAAGAAAAAAAAACCTGGTTTGATCTGGTGAGAGAATTAAATGAAATGCTGAATAGTAAATATAAACAGATCATCAAGTTAATCTTTGAATGCAAACAGCATTACATTTAATTTTATATTTACTATTCAGCATTTCATTAAATTCTCACACCAGATCAAATTAAATATAGTGCTGTTTGCATTTCATCTGTATGTATGTACAAAAGTGCCACTTTTACTTGGTCTAGGTTTTGGACTGGAAATGCCAGCACAAGATGTTTCTATTTGATCAAATAATTATTTTTAGTGTGTTTGATATTATATCTTTTGTCTTGATTATTGAATGCTCTTACTCTGTAATGCAGAGAATAATATTTTGTCAGGAAGTGTAGTGACAGGACATGGGGTAACAGCCTTAATTTAGAAGGGGGGAGATTTAGATTAGATACTAGAAAGAAATTCTTTCCTGTGAGGGTGGTGAGACACTGGAAGAGGTTGCCCAGGGAAGCTGTGGATGCCCCATCCCTGGAAGTGTTCAAGGCCAGGCTGGATGGGGCTTTGAGCAACCTGCTCTGGTGGGAGGTGTTCCTGCCAATGGCAGGGGGGTTGGAACTTGATGATCTTTAAGGTCCCTTCCAACACTAACCATTCTATGATTTCTCCAAGTTGTAAAGAAAGATAGAGTCAATACCTTGCAGCAATTTAGAGACCATGGCCCAGCCTCAAATACTGTAGTTGAGGGCTTTGGAGATTGTTTTAAATTTTTAACACCGGCCAGTGACTTGTTAAATATCTTAAAACTCAGGAGAAAGCTGAATGAAGAGGAAGGTGGTCACTGGTAAGCACAAGGTGGGTGGGCACATTGGCATTGGAATAGCACAGTCTTTAAAGGTCTGAAGCAAAAGGAGAATTACAGGGAAACTAATTAAACATGAAATAAGAAATGCAAATAAATGTGGAAATAAATGGGTCCTTCAAGATAAGGGCCAAATACATCAATGCTATGTAGAAAGTGGAAAATACTGAGAGAATACAATTCATGAGTTATTTGGTGTGTGGTTAGATTAGAAGGGAAGAGAATTACAATAAAGTACATTTAATAGGATTAGAAGCAAGATTAGAGAGTAGTGTGGCAAGGGAAAAGTTGACTGTAATGAGCAAAACAAAAAAGTAAAGTGAATTTTTGTCTTGTTTTCACATCAGTGGCAGTTACTTAAGAGTTGATACTAAACTGTCATAAAATTGACATGAAAGCAGGATTGAATTTGTATTTTCTCTGAAAATTATTCTGAATTCCAAAGAAAACTGCCCAAATCGCATATTTGGTGAAACTGAAGTAACTTTGTTATGTATCAATTTCATTTCAGAAAACTTCATAAAAAATTTCAGTGTTCTCTACAGTCCCTTGAAAAGGCATCTTGTTGACAGCCCTTCAGTCCCTTTTCACAAACAGCGTGTAATCACTGAAGTGACTACTCACACCTTCCATGATACCGTGGTTTTGAGTGAAAAGGTACACCTCATTGCTGAAAATGTTTCTTGCAAATCCTTGCTCAGACTTCTGAGGGTCTCATTCTTTTTTTATATATTGGTGTACTTTGCTTCTTTATAAAATATGTTATAATGTAACAATGCAAAAGGTTTTTTGAAAAAAGACAATTGGGAACAGTATGGTCTTAAGGAAATCCGCAAAAGCGCTGCTTCTGTTGTTAAAGTAATCAAAAAGTCAGTGCAACTGATTGCCCAACAGGTTTCTGCTACAGTTCAAGGTTTGTTGGGTTTTTGGGGGCTGGTGTTTTTTATTGTTGGGGAGGTGTGGTTTTTTCCTGTGTGTTTGAAATATAGCTTTTAATTAAAAAAAAAAAAGTCTGTGACTTGATTTTTCCTTTTCCTTTCTTCCATTGTAGCAGAAGCACATGCTAAATACATAGGGTTTGAGGTAACATTGAAGAACATTACCGATTTCTGTGCTTCATACCTCAAAGGAAATAAATATGCTACATATTTTTTTCTCTATATTACATTTAAAAAAAAAAAACTGACTTTAAAGAAATTTTAAAATTATTACAAAGTAGGCATAATGAATAAATAAATCAAAGGTTTTAAACCTCAGGCATTATTAGAAAGCACATAGCAAAACCTCCACAGCTCTCAAAATACAAGCTTCCGAGTTGCATGCCATGAAACTGCTTTCCTGGTCAGTGGTTAAATTACTTCGATTTCTTAAAGATGCGATAGTAAGCATTAATACCTATTGTCTTTGAGGTCTGCAGTGAGTGTGTACATCTCCAGTAACTGGTTTTCAGCGGACTTAACTCCTGCTTTGCCTAGTTAAAGGCAAAAAGCAGAAGTGTAGCCGTCATCTTCCTCCTTGCCCTTGTGTGAAGTATGTAGTCACTGCTAGATACATAGGAATTTAAGATTGCAAAAGACTCTTGGGAACTGTAGTAGTTTGGTGCGTTTTCACTTAAAGTGAATGATCCTAAACTAAATGTAAGTAATCCTTTTGTTGTCTTCATGGAAGGAGAATTCCTGAAGAGTCTTTGTGAGTTAACTCAGTAGACAGAAGGTGACACTAAATACCTTATAATAAAGTTTATTAACATCGAAATATAGTTTCATTTCACATTTTAAGAGTTCCAAGTTTTCGATGTTGTGAAGACCAGTCGTCCTTTACTGCAGATTGACTACAATAGATAATCAAACTCTTCTTTGTTTAATTTTCCAGAATGTCTTGCTGCTCTATTATGCACAGTGGTGTGGATTCTGTGCTTCTCTTAATCACATCTTTATTCAACTTGCTCGGCTTTTGCCTCCGGATAATTTCACTGTGGCAAGGTAAAAAAGATGCTAATTTCATCTTTCTAGAATAATGTAAATTCATTGAGGTCATCAGCCTAGGAAATAATTACTTTTTTTCTCTCTACAATCTTTCAATAGTAGATATGAACCTCACCTGCTTTGTTTCAGTTTGAATGCATTATTTTGTTTTGTTAAACTGTGTATAACATCAATATGTTTCAGTCTCACTGCAGTAGTTATGCAGTTTTATTAAAATGAATTTTAAACAGTGCAATTAACCTTGAAGCTTCCTAATTTCAGGATGCATATCAATAATACAGAAGCAGAAAATAATTCTTAGCCCTCTCTCTGATAATTTGTAGCAAATAATTATATCCTGTAGTACTGTACTTGAGAAATTGTCTTGAGATTTGCCGAACCCTGGTGGGGCAGCTAAGTGCCACACACCCACTTGCTAATTTTCCCCCTTCACCCCCAGTGAGACAGGAGAAAGGAAAGGAAGAATAAAATCAAGAAAACTTGGAGGTCAAGATAAAACAAAATTAATTTTTTGATAAGGGGAAGGAGAGAGGAGGTGGCAAAATGAATGATGCAAAGGCAGGCACTCACCACCTACTATGGGTAGACTGATGCCCAGACGGTTCCCAAGTAAAAGATGGCTAGCCCTCCTAAAAGCCCCCTCTTTTCTTGTTTCTTGATAAGCAAGGTGTTATATGGTATGGAATAGCTCTTTGGTAGATCAGATCACCTGCCTGGTTGTGACCCCATCCACTGTGGGGGCAGAGCAAGAAACAGAAGTGGCCTTGACGCTCTAGAAGTGCTACTGGTGCTCTGTTCCACAGTAACCAAAGCATTCCTAGGTTATCAACACTGTTTTCATCACAATCCTAAAACCTGGCACCATGCAAGATACTATGAAGAAAAATAACTCTATCCCAGTCAAAACTAGTTTATAGACATATATATATATGTATGTATGTAATATATACATATTTTTGTATAAAAAAGGCGTTTTTGTTTGGTGTTTCTGGGGTTTTTAATGTTTCAGTGCAACCTAAACATTCTTGTTTGTGTGTTTGATAATACATTAATACTTACAACATCTGCTCCGATTGCATCCTTGTTTCATTCTGACTGAACTTACTCCAGAAGGCAGCACGAGATGTATAGGAAGAAAATTCAGTTAAAAATCTGGAATTTTCACCTGTTTATAATTGCGGCTTTATTCCTGCAGATGTAATGCTACACTCAAATCCACACCAATTCTCTTTCCTGACTTTGAGGTTCTCTCATTTGTTCTATTATTTTTGTCGCAGTATTCCTGATGCAATTGTCCATGAGTTGATTTTTTTTTTATAATACAGTTGTAATTAATGAGACTTAATTTTATTTGTAATCGAAGAAAACCTAAAATACAGAGAAAAACATAATGAGCATTGAACAAATGTTTCATGCGCAAAATCTTTTGTTCCTTTCTACGTAGAGCTTTAGGAAAAAAAAAAAAAATGTGCCTTAAGAATGTTCTTGTCCTTGAAAGAAGCAAATTCATTTATTCCCAAATCTACTTGAGGAGAAAATATTCGTGGAGTTGTACTTGAGCAACAAATTCATGAATAGGCAAAAGAAACTGGTAGGCAGGTCTGTTTGTTTCAGAGAAGGAAGGTGCGTACATAATGAATGGCTGTGGAATTAAGTTGCCAAGTGCAATATATATAATTTAATTGCCAGTTGCAATACTTTACATATTTTTCTACCAAAAAGAACCCCATGTATATTTATTAAACTGAGATTAATCATCTTGAATATCGGTAATTAATTCTGCTGACTCATGTTCAGAACATATTTTTGACACAACACATTTAGACTTATATTCACAGGTACTTGCATTTCCTTCTTCCCATTCCCTAAAACGGTGCTTTACAAGAAAATACAGATTGTTCATCTGCCTGTTCTCTTCAACAGTGTGTCTTTTCTTAACAGAATTGATATCACTCAAAATGACCTTCCATGGGAATTTATGACAGATCATGTCCCAACCATTTTATTTTTTCCTCATCAGAGGTAATGTACTTCTTTTCCCTGTGGTTTTTCACTTTCATTTTACTAAGTTATAATAATTATGTGGTTACAGGTCTTAGTAAAGGAAAAAATCCAAACAGTAATTAATTTCCATGTATGTATTCTTTCTCTATGCATATTCTAATTTAAAAAGAAACAACAACAAAACCGCAACAAAAAAACCCAACAGACATGCATAGCTGATGGTATGCAGATGTTGAATATTCTCTCCAAAGGTCACTATTTAATTGTTTGTAAGTTTTTAATGAACAGCAGCATTGCTAACCTTATTTGTCAGTTAATTTTCCTTATTATTTAGTTGTATATATATTGATTATAGTTGTATATATAGTGATTATTTAGGCATGGTGGGGTAGAGAAAGGTAAAAAGGGTGGGTCAGGAAAAAAGGGAACTGTAATTTTAGGGCTGTAAAAGGGCAGGAGAGTACATTTAAGACTGGGATGGGGCCTGGGACAGCATGCAGGGGTCCTGAATCCTACTCTTCCTCTGCAGTAGGGAGAAATTCTGAAATCCAGTGTCAAACCTGTGTGTCATTTCTGTTTTGTACCAGCACACACAGTGCAGGTATCTCCAGCCTCTCATAGGCTGAGCAGGAAGAAAAAAACATTAGATGCAGGAGAACCATAAGCTTTTGAAAGTGCTCAATTTATTGTCTTGGGTAAGTTTTTGTTGTTAGATGTATGCCCTGTATATTAGACTTCACTGACCTTAGGTTCTGCTTTGTCTTTTTCTTTAAAAGAGACTCAATTTTACACAGTTACAGTTTTTATAGAAAGGAAATGAAAACAAGCACTATAATAAATACCTGCTTCTTCGCAATGTAAAATAAAAATGTTGATTTCCACCCTTCTAATTCAAGGATTCTGTCATCAGCGAATAGTAGTTCAAACTATTGGTGCTGTGCAGTGTTACCTACCACAAAATCTTTAAACCTGAGTTACGTTTTGCAATTGTAAATTAAGGTTTTAATTCAGTACAGAAATAGTTGAATTTATTTCAGTTCTGAGTCATCCCAACTTCCAGCTCCTCATCTCCCCTACTTTGTGCAGTAAGCCTCACAAATCAGCCTCAGATCAGGTTCCCTCTGCCATGTGCCTCCAGCTCAGTTCCAGTACTTCTCTGTTCCCTAGGTAATTGAGCAGGGACTCAGCTGGAGTACAGTTCCAAGGGGTGTATCTGTCTACATAAAGGAGGTGTTACCATCATCTGCTGCTTAGCAAAAGCTGCAGTCCTCAGTGCCAATACCCCAGTCCGGTGACCTATGACATTCTGCAGATGCTACTGGGTCTCCATTTTGCACTTTTTCCAGCATTCAGACTCCCTATCTCTGCACGGTCTATTAGTTCTGGCTGGCTTGAGTAGCTACAAGCAGAGGACCTGCTGGTTTAAAGATGAGTAGTCTCAATTTCAGTTGAGGTGAGCCACATGTTTCATGAGGTGCTGTTGACGATTGAGACAAGTAGTAGTACACTGTTGTCTTCAACTCCATTAGGTCAAGTGGCATATGCTGAAAATCTAGATTCAGCTATATTAACAACCATTAAAATACTGATGTGATTAATTTTAAGGCTGGAAAAAGTTAGAAACTGATTTCCAAATATTGTTGTGGCTACAGTTTTAAAACCACAGTTCTTGTTAGTGAGCCCTAACGTATTATTTGGAAACTTGAGCCAAGTGGCTTTCCTTGCCTGGTTTTGAACAAGGATGTAGTTTGCAGAATCATGCTTTCTAGGGGATACAGCAAATGTCACGTGTAACACAATGAAAAGGCTTTTCCTGAATTGTTTTAAGCATAGCTTAATCAGGTTTTAGAGCAGCAAACCAATGTATGGTAGGTGAAGCTTCCTGTAATAGTTACCATCTTTCCTGTGTTACTGCAAAGTCTGATGTTCCGTATTTCTTTCCATAGATACTCATTTTGCCTTGGCCTGTTTTGTAAAGCAGCTCTGAATTGTCCCTGGAGTGACAGACTTAATAGTTTCGTTAAGATTGTTTTTGTAATTTTCCAATTGATTTCATAAAGGTACCTCTAGTCATTGCTTTCTCTTCTGCTTTTCCTCTCCAGTGTGTTTTATATTTTGCTGCATCTAACTAATCAAGAAAATTAGGTTTTGATAGTATTTGTAGTATCAGTAGCGCTACCAGAGTAGTCACATTAATTTTGGATATAAAGCTGCCTCATTAAGGCTTTCTGTGCAGCTTCTTGTGCGTTTGCCTTATGAGACAGTTTTTGCAGATTAACTCTGTCCTCAATTTCTTTCCACCACATGCTGTTAATATTTTGTTTTGCTTTTTGTTTTAAATAGCTTTTTAGCTTTTCTGATACATGCTGTGTTTTTGAATAAGAATGGATGATGAATATTACCACTAAAATATTACGACTGTATAAAAAGTCAATTTTGTTTTGGTCTAGACTATTTTTTACCTAAATCATGTCATGAGTCATTAAACTTGGATGTGAGCTGATTGTCATCTGAGATACTGCTGATGGTAATTACAAGAGTAACTTGGTTGATCACCAGACATCTGCAACAGAAAAAAAAACCATTTTGCTTGCACTTCCAAAAATAGATTAATTTTGATGAACAGGAGCCATATCTGAAGTTCTTGAATTCTTGATAAAATACAGTATCTGTCTTCCATCTAGAATAAAATAACTATTTCTCATGAAATGAAATTGGCATATGTTTATATCCCATATGCTAATGAGTCAGAATTCACAAAAAGCATTTTTGAGGTAACTGTAATTGGTAACTAATAACTGCCCTATTCCAGATGCACGGCGTAAGCGATTCAGAAAGTGTCACATTTGGGGACATACAAGTTGTCCACGTGTGTACAGGAGCAGCAGTGGTGAACTTTGAGGCATTAAGCATTACGCTTGAATCTGGCTTTCTTGCTTTGATGTAATTCTTGTTTGGGTTTATTCTATGTCCTTTTTCTGGTATGTGTAATTAACACGTCTGATTGTGTGCTACGTACCGTTAATCTGTTATGAAATTAGCAACCAAAGGGAAGTAACTAAGCTTTTCTTCTCTGTTTTGGCGGTTCCCTAGTGAAAGAGAGAAAGGTAAAGACAAGACAAAGTGATACACTATTAGCTAGCTCCCAGTTAAACATCCTAAAGGATGGGTAGCGCTACTGCAATAGTCAGGAGGCAGCAAACTCATGTTATTCTGGAACATAATAAGTGAAAGGCTGAAGACCTAACTGGATCAGAAGGAGAAGGCTTAAGAGTTAGTGCCTATTTAGACCTCAGAGGACAGTTTAGCCTCTTACATTTTGTGATAGAAGTATGCACGTGATCCAAAAAGGGCAATAATTGATGCAGCTGGAGGTTGTGGGTGTCTTTTTGGTGGTTAGTAGTCTTGAGGAAGAAATTTGATACTTGTTCATCTTCAAGTGGCTTGGACTTTTCTGTCAGGTTAAGAGTTACTGTTTGTGCTGTTGTGGAAAGCAGTGGGCCTACCCCTTCATACGCTGGGCTTAGTATTCACAGCCATATAACAAGCCTCAGGAAAAAAGTTTGGTTTGATTCCTTGATCATCTCAGTGGCACGAAGTCAAAGAAGTAAGAGGAACAAGTAAAAGGATTTGTTTTTTTGACAGCAAAAGGGCCTTGCTTCTGATTAAAGGGACTGCTTGCTGTTTGAAAGCAAACTGTATTTTTCTGCTTCTTGCAATACCCTTCTGATGTTGGAACACATTGAACTACTTCTTCCAGGATAACATATATATGCTCAAAGTGGTCATTTCCCATCAGATATCTTTATACACCTGGCTTAATTTCTAACAATGTATGTAGAAACAGGAGCATGTAAGTGCTCTCCTTCACCTTACTAACAAACATTGGTATCAGTGTGCTTTGATCACACCTGCCCAACAGTCACGCTACCATACATACTTCAAGTTCATAACCCATAATTGGGATACTTCTTTCTTTTTTTTTTTCTTTTGTAACGGGTAAAATTTGTTTCCTGAAACCTGATGGAAAGAAAATACTGAACTTGGTACATGAGTTCAGTTAACAGAGCAGCTAAGAGAAACCTATTCTTGATAAAAAAACCAAAATACCAAGTTGAAGAACAGAAGCTGAGACAAAATTATCATTGCTTACCCATCTGAATGTTTTAATATTAATTTGTTATTTCTTTCTAGGAAGGATCAAAGTGTAAAGTTCCCTGAAGACTTTGCAGTTAACCTTCCTAATCTCCTCAAATTTATTTTACATCACTCAAGTCTTTCTTCATCAGAGCCCTGTACCAAAGAATGCCTACAGAAAGAGGCAGTTCTACAGCAAAGACACATCTCCCACCTAGAGAGAGAAATTCAGCAATTAAGATCAGAGATCAGTGCCCTTCATCAGGCCCATGACCAGCTTGAAGCACAGCTTTCTGAAGCTAGGAGAGAAGAACATAGACTACAGCAGCAAAAACACACACTGGAAAAGCAGCACAAGACTCTGCAGCTCCACAGTGAGCAGTTACAGGCCACGTATGACCGGAAGAATCAAGAATTATTAGAAATGGCCGAAAAGCTTCAAGAATTAGCTGATGCATCAGAAAACCTCCTTAAAGAGAATGCTTTACTAAGAATCCTGGTGGCATCAAGGGAAGGAAAGCTACAGAGCAAAGATGAAATGAGAGAATCCCTTCAGGCAGAACAAACACTTTCTGAAGATAACGACATATCAGTTTCAACAGCTATTGCCACATTAGATGAGAAAAGGATTGACAGTATTGACACCATAGAGACAGAGCACAGTAGTGGAAACAGGACAGAATGATGGCTTACGAAGTCAAATGATACAGTATTGGGTAGGTATTTATGCAAATTTTATTGAAATTCATTGTAAATAAAGACTTCTTCCCCAACATGATCTAGAAAAAGAAAAATCAAATGGAACATTTTTGTGTACTTGAACAACGTATGAGTTACCCACATCTAAAGAGAAGAGCAAAATGGAAAACACTTTCTGCACTTTACTATTGCACTAACTTGCAAACACCTATCCATTTAATTAAAGATGCTGATTTTTAGGGGCAGCAGTATGAAGCACCTCTGACTAAGGACCAGTTATTTTTCACTGGCTTTTTCTTACAGCTGCTAGAAGAGAAATTAGACCTTTGATTTATACTTTTCCATAATGTCTGAAGTTCGCCCTTTACACTGCAGTCTCTTTGCTGAACTAAAATAGAAATATTTCGTTTGTGTAATCGGTAAACTTGAATGGACAGTCATCTTGCTACAACTATCCTGTTCTAGAACTTCAGCACTTTGTATCACTTTTGTATACCAGTTCTGTCTTGAAACCTGCAAGAGCCATGTGTGAACTGTTCTCTACTGAAAACTAAAAGTCTTACTGAATTAATCCTGTTCTCTTTGATTTGTAAGGGGTCTAGAATACAGCAGTTGAAGTGTATGGGTCTGACGGCTATACATGCAAGTCTCAGGAGACTACTGTCTCAAAAAAAAAAAGCACATGTCAGGGTAAGAACAGCCCTCTATCAGCTGTATCCCAGTATTGTATTCAAGAGACAACAGCAGGAGGTTTTTGCTACTGACAGCATTAATTTTGCTTCAAATTATAGCCTTCAATTAAAAAAAAAAAAGGCAAGTGTAGCACTAAAAATGCAAGTCAGGATCTTACTGTAGAAGGGACAGTGCTTTACTGGCTAAGCCATTATTGTCCTGTGTACAGTTCTCAAGCAAGCTTCCTAGGCCTATGTTATTTAGGTATTCCATACATACAGGTACAAGAAGCAAATCTAATGCTTCCTATAGAGCTCAAGAACTGGGACCTCAGGGAACAGTTTAATAGTAGTTTATTTTTCCTAGGCAATCAAGTGCTTTAAAAAATTCAGTACGTAGAGGAAGCTATGTATGAAGCCATAAAAGACAGGTGAGCAATCTCAGTGCTTGTGTGCCTACCCTAAGAGTTCTAGAGTATCTAAGCTGCTACCAGGGGCTCAGTGTTCTTTTTCTTCCCCTTTCTTTCCCCTAAACCTTTGAGGTCCAAACCTCCCCATTTAACACATCTTTTTACAGTTCCTATAGCTGAACTATAGCAGAGAGCTATGGGATGGCCTTATTTGGAAGGACTTCACCATTGCTAGCTAAAAGCTTTTACAAACTGACCAGCAATTTCCCTTCCTCATATCAACACTTGTTTTTGTAGGAAAGACTGAAACTTATCTTGTAGTAGTACAGTTCAGCCAAGGGAGTTATCTAAAGATACATTAACTGAATTCTATACTTGACTGTTTGTAGACTAAAATGCCTTTTTACAACAGGCTGTTCACATATACCCTAACTGCTAGGTACACAAACAGGGGTTCTAGGAAGTGTTCATACTAGTTACGCGTACATGAGTTTTAATAAGTAACCACTTCTGCAGTTTCAGCATGCAGACCTACAGAAGCGAAAAGCCTGCTCTACTGCCATTTTAAGTTCCTGGAAGCCTTCTGGACCATCCATCAGGATTCAGTGTCCATCATCAGTTCCCAGGTTGGAATCCATCAAAATGGCAGTTTCCCTGCAATAGCTACATATTTAGAGAACTCAGTTCTAGCAGTCAAAAGCTTAACCTACTTAGCTGCAACTACAGGAGATCCTTTCTTATAGCTCCTGTGTTTCCTCCCTCAACATGTTACTGATGGCTTGTACCTTCCTTTCAAAGAAAGTATTCTGCATCAGTCCAATAAACTGTTAAGAGTAGGAGTTCTGACTTCATGGCTGTGCACTCAGGTTAGTAGCACAAGCAAGCTTTAACGGCAGATTTGGTTTTGAAGGTCTGGAATCCCATCTACAGTTGTGGTTCAGGACTCCCCTTGTGTGTTATGTACAGTTGCATCATATTATTCCCATATGCTGTGGAACACAAAGCAAAAAGCTTCTGGCAGCCTATTTACAGTTCACAGTTGTGAAGTAGTTTACATTACAGTAGTAGCTCCATCAAAAGAGGCTCAGCTAGACATTCAAGTAACAGAAGACACTAGTAGTCTCTTCACACCAATGTATCCCTGTGTCCATTGCCGGCAATGGACGTTAGCTCCTGTCATAGAAGAATTAGGATACGCAGTTGATGATACAAAGTGCAACTTCTCAGTGCATGCAGTTGCAAACAAAGCTTATTTAATCCTCATCGGGGTGCTTTCTGAGGATTAGTGTGCATGTGACCAGATTCTTCACAGTATAGAGATTCTTCTGCTGGCTACACACATCATAAGCATAGTCCATATACATGAGTTGCTCCAAGTTAGCTGTGTACATCTGTGCCATTTGGAGTTAGCTTAGCTTTCCTTTCTACACAGGGTCCTTTAGCAGAGTACTGCACCAGAAGAAAGGGCTCTTTAGTTTCTCCTTCGCCCACGATGCTTTCCTCATCTTCAGACTGGCTGATCCTCTGCAGACGCAGGTAACACCAGCAGCCCAGTATCAATGCCCCAAGAGCCGCAATAGCAATCAAAATGACAATAACAGTCACCACTCCTGTGGTAGGGCTATGATCCATAATCGACATGGTCAGTATTTCAGATTGTGAGACTTCTTTAAGGAGGGTCTTCTGTCCTCACTGTCAGGCTTGCTGCATCTTCAAACTTCTGCAGTGGAAAAAACAGACAATGAAATTGAACAGTTTTACATATACAGCAACATTATATTCATGGCTGGGATTCTTCACAATGGCACATGACCCTCTTGAGTTTGGTGCTTCGGGCTCACACACTCCTACGGTTCTTGCTCATTTTAAACTATTTCTTCAACAGACTGGCTTTGAAGATGCAGGTTTCTACATCAAACTAAAGCAAATTAAAGCTAAATTTATTTTCACTCTTGATGTGCTTGTCAAGATAGCATAGGGAGGTAACAATTTTTCCTAGGAGACAGACAGTGGAGCAAGACAGATGCAATAGACTGTACAGAAATTACACAGATTAGAGAGATTTAAAACTGCTTAATACAAATGCTAAATCATGGGCAAGCTCTCAAATTTGTGAAGAGGTGGCAATTCAGCTACCTTTAGTTTTCCTAAAACCTACATTTGAGAGCCAGAAGTCCGGTCATTTTAAAAGTTTAATTTACAAACCTCTTTCTTACATACTAACAGTTCCAGGATTGGTAACCTAATTGCAGAGGTAATAGTAACGCATTAGCATTGCAATAAGCCTGACTGAAACACTGGTCTGTTTGTAGGAGTTGACTACACGGTAATAGGTTGGTCATTGAGCTGATAAAAACCAGCAGATGTTGCTTTGTATGCAATTTTTTTTTGGCAAGAGGCAGGTAGAACTAGATTTATTGAAGACAAACAAAACACAAGGGGAAGATCATAATTTTAAGCCTTTGCTCCTCTTGGTGGCTTTCAAACCATAAGAGCAAGGTGGTGTGTTAGTACTGCAGCTGGAATTGGAACAGAGGCAGTAAGCAGGAAAGTGGGAGGAAGGAAAAGCTCCAAGATTTCCTCAGTCTGCTGCAGAGTTTGGGCAGGACAGACGCACAGGGAATGTCTTCTGTTACTTCTACTTCCAAATTCACTACACTATTCAAGGGAGCACGTGAGCTTTGCCTTAGATTTCAAAGTTTACATTTACAAAGTCGGTAGCTCCACTTCAGCTGGGACAATCAGACAACGCAAGCCATTCATTACCTTTTCTTTCTTACTACCCCAGCTCTTTAACAAGACAAACTCAAAGACTTTAGTTTAGACCAGAACCAGTCCTACCCAGGAACATCTCTCACCTCTCTAATGCTGTAGGTATCAGGGCTCAATACTACAGTTTCAGGTACAAGTAAGGTCAGCTACAAGTGCAGAACAACGTCTGCCTTTCACCCGACATGTAGTTGGTGGCTGGCAATGGGATAACAGGAGTATCTTCCAGCAGCCGTAAGTGCCAGTCTATAGAGGGCCACGTACCTTTCCAGGAAAGGCTCTTCCTTGCTGCTGTCTTGGCTGCAACAGCAGCAGCTTCATACAAACCCCTTAGAAATCAGTCTTAATCAGCCTCGAGCCAGAACCATGAGGTTATTGTGAGTGTTATGCACTGCACTTGAATTCTCATTAGCATTCAAAGGGGAAAGAGTCAGGGCAATTACAGTGCAGTATCTTTATTAACAGAACTCAAGTTAGAGACTATGTTTATTCCCTAACATATCATGGAATGGCAGACCCATGCCCACTGCCACATAGCCATTTCAGCCATCCACTGAAGGGAAGTTATGGTCCAGTGTCACACAACTAGTTCACGCACACTCTGGCTACATTTCCAGCCCTGTAAGTCACAGCCCATGGCTTGTCACGTACCTGACACAAACAGCCAGGTCCTGCAGATCCAATTTTGCCCAAGAAAGAAAACAATAAAACTAACTACACCCCACCCCCTCAGCAGAGCTTTGTGCCCACTGCAGCCAGAGAGGAATACAATTTTTGTCATGATCATCTTGGTTCTGCAATGCTTACTCAACACAGGGTGATCAGCTGAGGATGATTAAGAATGACTTTCATGGAGTTCATTTTCCACAGGGCATGTCTAAACTGCAGCACTGTTTGATCTAACCACAGCAGCACAGCATCAGCATAAAAGATGGTTTCTCTTGCTTCTCATGCAGGCACCGCATGCCCACATTAAGCTCTCTTCTGCAGTTTGCACAATTGCTAGCAGCAATGACATATGGGAAAAAAACCTTGCAGGCCCACATGCACTCATGACTGGGTTAATTCAGTCATTGGCAACTCCCACACAGCTGGTGTGCTTCTGGAGTATATGATGTTTTACAGTAGATGCCAGTCAGGAGTATCATAATTCAAGGTGCAGAGCTGGCCAGCAAGAACATGCTGATTACCCTGGGTATGTCAGCTCTGTTCCTTTATCCTCTGCTCTAGCACGTCAACTCGGCTTAGTCATGACAGCTCCTTCTAGAATAAAGTCACATAAATTCTTTAAAAAAGAACAGATTTAATAATTGGGAGATCATCTTTTCTTGTAGAAGTCTTGCTCCTAACTCTGCACACAAGAATATTACTAGACCTATCCATGCAGTCTTAGGGGTCATTGGTATTTATTATCACCGAATAACTTGAAGAGCTCTTTAAGACAACTGAGATGGTAACTGTAGTAGGTATAAAGAGAAGAGAAAGTTGCAGGACCTGTCCTTGAGGCAGGATGTTGGCCATGAACACTCACTCTGTTTACACTAGAGGGTTACTTCTAGCTGGGATAGGCTTTCCTGCATCTCAAGTGATTTTGGTTTGATAGGCCAGATTCAGAACCAGAACCTCCAGTGTGCACAAGATGGATTTACCTTTATTAAACAATTTCCAGTCTAAATTTGAGTGCAACACAACCACTTATAGATTCCTCTTAAAAGATCTTTCTTGGCCAAATCCATAGGTTTTTACCTTTACAGTTCTGAATGCTTTCTGATTTGATCAAAAATTCAAAAGATCTACATCAGTTTGAACGCTGGGACGGAAAAGAGCACAACTTTCTCTGGAGGTACTGCCCAGTAAATTCCCTTTCTTTAGGCACAGAAATGAACATGTTGTCACAATAACACCACCAGATAATTGGATTGCATCAAGAGCCCGTTCTAGCTTCTATTTTGAAAGCTCAAAGTATTAACTGTGCTAAGGTGCAAAGATGTGAAGAGCTGTAGAAGAAAACAAGCCTACATGTCTTTGGAAATATTATTCCATGGACGTTGATGTTCTAGGAAGAGAACTAGATAAAATTCAAGATCACTTTCTCAAGGTACTTCAATCCACATCTCAGCAAGATAAGGTGTAGAAGCTGCTCCTTCTGCAGGCACATCCTCTTCCCCTTCCCACTCAAGGCATCTGGAGCCAGCACACTATATAAAGTCCAGTATTAAGCATCTGTACAGATTAATAACAGTACAAACAGCTAGTTAATGATGCACAATAGTAACTGGGTTGGTAGCACTGTTATTTTATTAGCTTTGGATAGTTTTATTTCAAATACCTGCAGTATTCTGGCACTGAAAGTTAGTGTTGTTTGCTAGCTCATGCTGCTATTTTCCTGGCTTCCTGTTTTAGGTCACTATATAGCTAGAACTAAAGCTCTCCTGCAGCCTTAATTATGTCCTTAGCACGGTACATTTGCATGCTGTAACTACACTAGTAACAACTACCAGAGAGGCCTTGGGTTTGTGGTGTTTTCTAGATGCATTAACTCCAACCTCACTACCCTTTCCACCAGCAACTGATTGAAATCATGATTAAGCTGCCTTCAAAATCCGCTTTGTGATGAAGAAATACTGCATTCTGTAAATCTCCTTAAAGTGATCTAAAGGGGATTACAACTACCTTTCAGACTGGCTTTTCCTTAGAGCACACCTGAGCTAAAAAAGTCCATAAGCATACCAGGAGCAGCACTGAGTTCATTTATCACTTTTACTGTAAGATATTAAATGCTGTAAACTCCTGATCTTCAAAGGGATTGCTAACACCCTATCTACTTGGTTGCACTTCTAGTGCCATATCCCTTCCCAGCACATTTGGCAAAGCAAGCATCTAAGCGTATTTACTCATTAGCAACATTAGTCAGATTCACTGGTGGGAACTGCAAATAACCTCTCTCAGTTCTCACAGCAATCAAGTGAAAACATCAGCTATACATCATTTTTTCCATAAGAAACTGCTTCTTTTCTTTTTTGTCTAGTACCAGCTTCTACTTAGAACTTCATTTGTGAAGTTTTATTGTCCAATCCAGCAGCTGCAAGTAAAGGACAAACAGAAAAGCAACTTAAATTGCAGAAGGCTGCTAGGGGACAAATTCAATGCAAGGATGGCATTAGTTTCTAAACCAAGTTTTTCACGATTATAGGCATTCTGCCACTAAGTTCACTGTTGTTAATGCCTGCAGGCATGTTTCATGAGAAATACTGCTACCATAAAAGCCAAAGCTACAGCAAGAGGCTTCAAAAGCAAGTCTAGTATAGCTCACCCAAATATACCACGTCCTCGAGCAGTTACGTTCAAGGTGCAAGTATTACATCTTGATACTGGGTTTTGTATTTTTCAGGGGGAAGAGGGGGGTATAATCTCTATTACAGTATTTCACCTAAAGCAAGTTCCATGGGGCAGAGCAAAGGAAAATGAGAGTAAGACTACCAGAGTGACCTTAACTTAAAGAAGAAAAAAAGACTGCTTGGTTAAAAAGCCTTCACATTAAGACCTTTAAGACATAAAGAACAGCTTGCACTACACGTTACTAACTGAAAAATGCTTTTTCCCCATATGCACCAGTTAAATTACTTCTGAGGAATGCTGCATACTAATCACAAGAGCATCCTCATTGTCAGTGGGAGATGAGGGAAAAACCTTCCGAGGAAATCAAAGCTGTGATTCTATCACTGGCACACAAGGGCACACAGCACCCGCACTACCCAGACACAGGAAGTTACACCTTTACAATATGGGAGTGCTCAAGTGCTCAGGCTTCACCACTTCCAAAAAAAAAAAAAAAGTGGAATTGTTGTTATTCTTAATTAAGTCCAGTTAATGCTACCTCTTTCTGATAAAGCCAGGTTATCTTGCAAAACCTGGGACTTGGCCGGAGGCAGGGAGCTGTTAGAAACAGAGTAGTTTAGCAGAAGCCTTTAACACAGACCTCCTCCTCCCAACCCTTATTGTACCTGTGATGAGGAATAAAAGCGTGGAAGGCAGCTAAAAAAGGCCTTTCTGTGGCTACTTAGTTATGGACAGTCTTGCAACAACTTAACATTCAAGCAACTGTTACAAACACTAGAAGGAAAACCATACCTAACAGCCTTGACTAGAACAGCAGTTAGTTTCCACATGAAGTGTGGTAGTACCTGACATTTAATTAAGAATCACTTTTAAAGCTTTACAACATGCTAAACCACATAGAAGTTCGTATTTTACAGGAGACAGTAAGATGAAGAGGAGAGAGCAGCTGTCTCAGAAGCTTCCCAGACACAGGGACACAATTCCAAGAGCAGGCAGATCCTCTCAGTAGTACAGCAAGTGGAATAGGTTTTCCTGTTAACCACCCATCAGGCAAGTCAGCCAGTGTGTGCAGAACAAGAACCAGGTCTCCAGTGTTAAGACCATGTTTGCTTGAGAGGCAATTGCATAACAGGCAAAGCACTTGTCACACTCTAGATTTACTGTCATCAGTGTCGCATCTGCACGGAGCTACAATGAAAGGTCTGTGCTGATAAGAGGGTCACTTCTGACATTCAGCTATCAGAAAGAAGATGTGTATATCCTGTAGCAGAGCTTAATTCTTACTATATTCAAAGAATTGCTGAGGCAACAGTAAGTTTGATGATAAAAACCCCTTTCTATTTACACAGTCAAGGTAAGATTTGGTTGGGTTTTTTTTTTTCAAATGTCTTTCTCTAATGGCAACTAGAGAGTGTCCATACCTTTCTGATATTCAAGCACCTTTTATATTCAGCCCAAATCTTCAGACCACAAGTACTGCAAAAGTCTGTCACATACCTGCACCAAGTAGCTCAGGCTAGGAGTCCTCTACTCGGAGTTTCAGAATCAGATCATTGGAAAAATGAAGGTCACACTCGTTTTGAATCTTGTCTGGCAAGTCTTCCTCCTCACTCCTCTCCTGCAGAGAGGGATCACAGTGGTCTCAAGACCCTCCATACCCCAAGCACCTTTTGCTCTTGGCTCTCCAGAATTACACAATGATGTTTAACCCTCACCTCCTGGTACAGGCGGGCAAGGAAAGAGGAACCGATACTATTTCGCCTACCCACTAACCAAGGCAAGAGGCTTACAAGCTGTTCCGAGCTCTCTGGGTGTTTAAAAAGCCACATCTACTGACAGATGTCCACACCTGCCTGTGTGACAGGAAGAGGAAGGGCGTGGGACAGCACGGTAACGGCGCGCTGCTCAGAGGAAGGATGGAGATTCCTTTTGAGGAACTCGCCCCACGGCGAGCTCCCGGGCTCTCGGCGCGGCGGCCGGTGCGGGCTCCTCTGCACCGCGCACGAAGCTCGGCGGCGCGGGACGAGGGGGGCCCGGCTGGGGCGGCGGGGCCCGCGCCGCCGCCGAGCGGTGAGGCATCGCCTTGTGATTGCCCGACTGCAGCGCGGCGGCTGCCGCCGCTCCGGGAGGAGGAGGCCGAACCCCGGGGCAAAGCCGCCACCCGGGCCCCGCCAAGGCCTATGGGCCAACCCCCAGCTCCGCCGGGCAGCAAGGGAAGACAGGAGCGGAGCACATCGCCGCCTGGGCGCAGACCCCTCCCGCCGAGGCGCTGGAGACACAAAGAGCAGCGCCCAGGAGGGGGCGGCCCCAGCCCAGTGCGTGTGGGAGGGGGAGAGCACAGGCGGCCCCACCACCGCTCCCGCGGCGGGACCCCCCCCCCCCC